>PVIA01009063.1:25674-65006 GCA_004024845.1 Tonatia bakeri | reverse complement strand
AAAAAAAAAAAAAAAAAAGAATAGTCCGTGGAGAAGAAAGAGAAGCATTTCAGGAGGAGAACACTAGGCAAGTGAGAAAAAGCAAGGGTGGTAAGGGCCTGGAAGCTGGGCTAGGATTCTCTTCTGATCTCCTTCAACACCACGTGTGGTGGCACTGAAATGTGCCCCAACCCCTCTTTGGGAGTGAAGGACTACTGGGGTGCTGCTTTCATATGCTCTTTACTGTCAGTCCCCAAAAATGATCTCCCCAGATGATGAGAAACTCTGTGCCCAAGCCATGTCCCCTTGCTGGACGGCTGCTCCTCAGGGCTGAGGAGCATGGGGTGTGTTGGGCCTGGCTCTCTGCATCCAAGTCAGAACACCGCTGCAGGGTCATCACATCTCATCTTGAGGTGTCTGCTCCTGGGGTGTCTTCTGGGGCTCTCTGAGATGGCCTCAATCCTTATCTTGACACCTGTCCAGGCCTGACTCTGTCTTTTTCCTTCCCTTCCCAGGCATGGATCCCAAGAGCACCCACTAAGAAGCCTCTTAAAAGCCAAATTCAATATATATTTTGGAAACTAACCCTTCATCTGATACATAATTTGCAGATATTTTTTCCCATTCCATAGGTTACCTTTCGCCCTGTTAATTATTTTCTTTGCTGTGCATAAGATTTTTCATTTAATATTCTCCGACTTGTCAATTTTTGCTTTTGGTATTGAAATCTATGAAATCATTGTCAAGACCTGTCATAAAGCTTTTCCCCTGTTTTCTTCTAGGCGTTATACAGTATCAGGTCTTATGTTTAAGTCTTTAATCCACTCTGAGTTGATTTGGGAATTTTTGTATATGGTATAAAATGGTGGCACAATTTTATTCTTTTGATTGTGGATATCCAGTTTTCCCAGCTGCATTTGTTGAAAAGACTATTCTTTCCCCATTGTATATTCTTGTCTAAGATCAGTTGAAACTACTCTGTGGATTATTTCTGGCATCTCTACTCTGTTCCATTGGCCAATAGGAAAAAAAGCAGAAACAAACAAAAACTAATAACCCAAATAAAAATGGGCTAAGGGCTTGAATGGACATTTCTCCAAAGAAGGTAAACAAAGGCAAATAAGTACACAAAAAGATGATCAACATAATCAATCATCAGGAAAATGAAAATGAAAATCACAAAGAGATATTACCTCACACCTATTATAGTAGTATTAAAACCCTAATACCAGCTGTTAGAGCTGGTGTAGCTCAGTGGATTGAGTGCAGGCCTGCGAACCAAAGGGTTGCCAGTTCAGTTCCCAGTCAGGGCACATGCCTGGGTTGTGGGCCAGGTCCCCAGCAGGGGGCGTGTGAGAGGCAACCATGCACTGATGTTTCTCTCCCTCTCTTTCTCCTTCCCTTTCCCTCTCTCTAAAAAATAAATAAATAAAATCTTTAAAAAAGGAAAGAAGAGTTTCAGCCAAGATGGATACAAATATTTTGCTTCCTCACACAACCAAAAGAAGGATAACAATTTAAAAACAAAAAACAACAGGAACTGCCAATCAAACTTCAGGGAACTCCAACAACCGAAAGTTAAAGAAACTTTCATCCAGACTGGTAGGAGGTACGGTACGGAGATGGGCAGCCAGGTGGACAGGATGTGCAACAAAGCAGCAGACCTTGCAGGCAAGGCAAATGAGCTGGAAGGAACAACAGGAAAGAGAGAAAGACTGAGAAATCCAGGGTTTCAGTGAAGGAAACTAAAGACTCAAAAGCTCTGGCTATAAGATCATGTGGGGGTTGAAAAGATGAGAGGAACTCCTACTCTCACAGGAGAATCCACTGAAGAGGCCCATGGGGCTCTAGAACATACACAAACTCACCCACCTGCAAATCAGCACCTGAGAGGGCACAATCTGCTTGTGGGAAGTAAGGGAAGTAACGGAAAGTGAGGCAAGAGTCAAGCATGCAAGCAAGCGGCATTGTTCCCTCTCAGACCCCTACCATACAGACAACCCCAAAATTCAGCCAAGAGGGTTGCCCCATGCTGGCAAATACCTAAGGCCCTGCCCATTACAAAGTAACAAGTGTGCCAAAACAAAGAAATATGACCCAAATGAAAGAACAGATCAAAACTTCAGAAAAAGAACCAAGTGATGAGGAGATAGACAACCTTTATAATGCTGAGTTCAAAACACTGGTAATCAGGATGCTCACAGAAATGATTGAGTTCAGACACAAAAGGAAGGAAGAAATGAAGGCTATACAAAGTGAAATAAAGGAAAATGTACAGGGAACCAACGGTGAAGTGAAGGAAAGGAGGACTCAAAGCAATGATTTGGAACAAAGGGAAGAAATATACATCCAACCAGAACAGAATAAAGAAACAAGAATTTTAAAAAATGAGGAGAGGCTTAGGAACCTCTGGGACAACTTTAAATGCACCAACATCCAAATCATAGGGCTTCCAGAAGGAGATGAGGAAGAGCAAGAAATTGAAAACTTATTTGAAAAAATAATGAAGGAAAAATTCCCCAGTCTGGCAAAGGAAATAGATGTCCAGGAAGCTCAGAGAGATCCAGAGAAACTGGGCCCACTGAGGAACACACCAAGGCACATCATAATTATATTACCCAAGATTAAAGATAAGGAGAGAATCTTAAAAGCAGCAAGAGAAAAGGTGACAGTGACCTATAAAGGAATTCCCATAAGGCTATCAGCTGATTTCTCAAAAGAAACCTTACAGGCAAGAAGGGGCTGGAAAGAAGTATTCTAAGTCCTGAAAGGCAAGGACCTAACATCCAAAATTATTCTATGCAGCAAAGCTATCATTTACAATGGAAGGGCAGATCAAGTGCTTCCCAGATAAGGTAGAGTTAAAGGAGTTCATCATCACCAAGCCCTTATTATATGAAATGTTAAAAGGACTTATCTAAGAAATAGAAGATCAAAAACTATAAACGGTAAAATGACAACAAACCCACAACTGAACCTAAAAAAGAAAAACTAAGCAAACAACTAGAACACAAACAGAATCACAGAAATGGAGATCACATGGAGGGTTATCATTGGGGAGGGGGTGGGGAGAATGGGGGAAATGGTACAGGGACTGAGAAGCATAATTGGTAGGTACAAAATAGACAGGGGGAGGTTAAGAACAGTATAGGAAGTAGAGAAGCCAAAGAACTTGTATGTATGACCCATGGACATGAACTAAGGTGGGAGGGAATGCTGGAGGGTCGGGAGAGGTGCAGGGTAGAGGGCAATAAAGGGGAGAAAAAATGGGACAACTGTAATAACATGACCAATAAAATATACTTTAAGAAAAGAAAAGAAAAAGAAGTGCTGGCAAAGATGTGGAGAAATTAGAAGCCTTGAACACTGTTACTTGAAATGAAAATGGTGTAGCCACTATTGAAGAGTATGGAAGTTCCTCAAAAAATTAAAAATAGAGCTACCCTCTGATCCAGCAATTCTACTTCTGGATATATATCCAAAAGGATTGAAATTAGTATCTGAAAGAGATATTAGCATTCCTATGTTCACTGCATCATTATTCACAACAGCCAAGATGTAGAAGCAACATAATTATCCATCAATGGATGAATGGATAAAGAAATGAGATATGTGTACTTCCGGCCAAGATGGAGGCATAGGTGGACACACCATGCCTCCTTGCACAACCAAGATAGGGACAACAATTTAGAAACAGAATAACAACCAGAACTGACAGAAGATTGATCTGAATGGAAGTCAGACAACCAAGAACTTGAAATAGACCCGTGCATCCAGACCGGTAGGAGGGGCAGAGTCCGGCAGCCAGGCGCAGGAGGCGGTGCGGAGAGCAGAGAGCGTTGGGACTGGACACGTAAGGCATCCAGGGCACATAACACCACAGTGGGTGGACCCTGAGTGTACAAGCGGCAGCTGGCAGACCCCAGCCGAGGGGTGGCAACTGGCAGACCCAGTGAGGCAGTGATTGTAAAGCAAGGCAGTGTACACAACCCAGGATCCCAGCGCTGGGAAATAAAGCCTCAGGACACTGACTGAGGACACCTGTGGGAGTTGAGGCGCACGGAGAGACACCCAACCTCACAGGAGAGGTCCTTGGAGGGTCCCACAGTGTGCACAAGCCCAACCACACGGGAATTGGCATCAGAGGGGCCCAGTTTGCTCGGGGGGAGCAGCAGAAGGGACTGAAGTCCCACAGAGGAAAGAGCAACCGCCATTGTTCCCTCTCAACCCCGCCCCCACATACAACATCAAAATCCAGCGACTGGGGTGCCCAGCCCTGGTGAACACCTAAGGCTACACCCCTCACTGTAACAAGCATGACCAGACCAAAAAAAAAGAGAGAGAGAGAGAGAGAGATGGCTCAAACAGAAGACCAAAGGAAATCCCCAGAACTCATCCTTTTAAGCAACTGAGAGATAGCCAACCTATCAGATGCACAGTTCAAAACACTGCTGATCAGAAACCTCACAGAATTGGTTGATTTTGGTCGCAAATTAGATGAAAAAATGAAGGCTACAATAAGTGAAATGAAGAAAAATGCACAGGGAACCAATAGTGATGGAAAGAAAGCTGGGTCTCACATCAATGGAGTGGACCAGAAGGAAAAAAGAAACAACCACACAGAAAAGAATGAACAAATAAGAATTTAAAAAAATGAGGAGAGGCTTAGGGACCTCCAGGACATCTTGAAACATTCCAACATCCGAATTATAGGGGTACCAGAAGGAGAAGAGGAAGAGCAACAACTGGAAAAGTTATTTGAACAAATAATATAGGAGAACTTCCCCATTCTGGCAAAGGAAATAGACTTTCAGGAAGTCCAGGAAGCTCAGAGAGTTCCAAAGAAGTTGAACCCAAGAGGGAACACACCAAGGCACATCTTAATTACATTAGCCAAGGTAAAAATGAAGGAGAGAATCCTGGAGACAGCAAGAGATAAGGAGACAGTAACCTACAAAAGAGTTCCCATCAGACTGTCAGTTGATTTCTCAAAAGAGACCTTAGAGGCAAAAAGGGGCTGGAAGGAATTATTCCAAGTCATGAAAGGCAAGGACCTACATCCCAGATTGTTCTATCCAGCAAAGCTTTCATTTAGAATGGAAGGGCAGATAAAGTGCTTCTCAGATAAGGGCAAGTTAAAGGAGTTCTTCATCACCAAGACCTTATTTTATGAAATGTTAAAGGGACTTATCTAAGAAAAAGAAGATAAAAAAATATGTATAGTAAAATGACAGCAAACTCACAATTATTAACAACCACACCTAAAACAAAAAGAAACTAAGCAAACAACTAGAACAGGAACAGAATCACAGAAATGGAGATCACATGGAGGGTTAGCAACAAAGGGAGTGGGAGGAGGAGAGAGGGGGGAAAGGTACAGAGAATAAGTAGCATAGATGGTAGGTAGAAAATAGACAGGGGGAGGGCAAGAATAGTATGGGAAATGTAGAAGCTAAAGAACTTATGACACATGGACGTGAACTAAAGGGGGTGAATGTGGGTGGGAGAGGGTGTGCAGGGTGGAGGGGAGTGAAGGGGGGAAATGGGACAACTGTAATAACATAACCAATAAAATATATTAAAAAAAGAAATGAGATATATCCTTACAATTCAACCTTAAAAAAGGAAGAAATCCTGCAATATGTGACCACATGGATGAACCTTAAGGACATTATGCTAAACGAAATAAGCTAGTTACAGCAGAACAAATATTCATGATTTTACTTATACAAAGTATCTAAAACAGTCAAACTCATAGAAACAGGATAGAATGGTGTTGTCAGGGGCTGGGAAGGAAGGGGAAATGGGGAGTTTCTGTTTAAGGGGTATAAAGTTTCAGTCATGCAAAGTGAGTAAGTTCTAGAGATCTTTTGTACAACATTGCACCTATAGTGAAAAATACTTTACTGTACGCTTAAAAATATGTTAAGAGAACAGATCTCAAGTTAAATGTTTTTACCATAATAAAGTAAAAATTAAAAATAATGTAGACTACCAGGTAAGACAATGGCATAGATAAATGCAGTACTCATCTCCTCCCACAACCACATCGAAACTAAACTACAGAACCACCATCATTCTGAACAGCCTTAAATCTGGCTGAATTAAATCTAGGGAATTAAAGAAGCGACATCCAGATGGGTAGGAAGGGTAGAGATGAGAAATGGGCTGATCCCATAATCATGTGTGGCAGTTAAAAGTTGGGAAGGGTATCTTGATTGCAGAGGTCCTCCCTGAGGAGTAAGTGGTCCTAACCACATAACAGGTCCCTCATTCCAGGGTTCCAGTGCCAGGAAGAGAAGTACCCATAACTTCTGGCTATGAAAACCAGCAGGGATTTAGGCCAAGGGAGGCAGGGGGTTTCTGGGGTCCCAGGCATTCACCCCCACACACAGACTTACTTGGATTCACTCCCTCTGAGTTCTAACGCTAAGCAAGCAGCTTGAAAGTCACCAGAGACATACTGGGAGGAACTGAATTATCTGGCATCAGGGTAAGAGCTAAAGGGGAAAGCTTTCTCCCAGAAATAAGTGCTGGCAGGGGTCACTGTTCCTTTGGTGTGTGTACCCCATAGAGTGCAGCAGGCCGGTGCCATACCTAAGGCTCCATCAACCTGGCTCACCCTGTTTGCCCTGTCCTAGTGGTTCCCTGAGGCCCTGCCCTACCCAACTTTCAGGCCCACCTAAGCTGTCTCCACTGGCTTTTCCATATGAAAGACCTGTCTTGGGTCATGTTTCAGATTTTCCTAAAATCTCTCAAACAAGCAGCATCTGGCCTCAGCATGCCTGTACCTCTCATTAAGCGGCCCCAGACCCAGCATTAGCAGCAGCTAGCCTTGCTCACAGCTTGGATTTGCCTGAGCACCTCCAAGCCCAGCACAAGTAGCAACCATCAACAAGTCACTTTGTAGCTCATGCTGGGTAGCCCCAGGCAGAACACAGGCAGCAGCTAATCTTGGCCTGCACATCCTGGGAGTCCTCAGAGCCAACGCATCCAGTGTACAGCTTCAGACCACACTAAAGCATCACCACCCCACCTTCTCCAGAAGTGACACACTCAAGTGGTGGACTAGTGTGCACCAGAGCCCCAGCGAAGTAAGTACTGCTCTGTGGGTAGGCCCCTACAGAGCTGATCCTCCACAGTGGTCAAAGGTCGGTGGTCAGTGGACACAGCCAGTCCTTGCAGCTGATCAGCCTGGGAGTAAATCTCTCCCAGAGATTTACCGTGCCAAAAGTAATCAAATCTCAACTATAATAGGAGGGGGTACATAGTCCACACAGGTGGTACACTTCAAGTACCCAGCTTGGGTGATCAAGGAGGCTGTGCCACTGGACACTAAAGAATAACTACTACATTAAGGCCACTCTACCAAGCCTGGGAAATGTAGCAGCTCTACCTAATACATAGAAACAAACACAGGAAGGCTCCCAAGATCAGGAGACAAAGAAATATGTCCCGAATGAAAGAAAGAGCAAAAATTTAGGAAAAGAACTAAACAAAATGGAGACAAGCAATCTACCAGATGCCAAGTTCAAAACACTGGTTATTAGGATGCTCAGTGAACTTAGTGGGAAGCTCAATAGCATAAAAAAGGACTTAAAAATGAAGAATACAAGCCCTGGCTGGTGTAGCTCAGTGGATTGAGCGCGGGCTACGAACCAAAGTATCGCAGGTTCGATTCCCAATCAGGGCACATGCCTGGGTTGCAGGCCATGGTCCCTAGCAACCGCACACTGATGTTTCTCTCTCTCTCTTTCTCCCTCCCTTCCCTCTCTAGAAATAAATAAATAAAATCTTTAAAAAAAAAATGAAGGATACACTAATTGAAATAAAGAATAAGATACAAGAAATCAACAGTAGAGTGGCTGAAAACAAGAATCAAATCAGCAATTTGGAATATAAGGAAACAAAAAACAACCAATCAGAACAGCAAGAAAAAAGAATTCAAAAAGATAAGGATAGTGTAAGGAGCCTCTGGGACAACTTTAAGCATATCAACATTTGCACTGCAGAGGTGCTGGAAGGAGAAGAGTGAGAGCAAAAACTGAAAACCTATTTGAAAAAAATAATGACAGTACACTTCCCCAACTTGGTGAAGGAAATAGACATACAAGTCCAGGAAGTGCAGAGAGTCCCAAACAAGATGAACCCAAAGAGGCCCACACCAAGACACATCAGAATTAAAATTCCAAAGGTTAATGACAAAGGGAGAATCTTACCAACAGCAAGTGAAAAGCAGTTAGTCATCTACAAAGGAGTTCCCATAGACTGTCAGCTAATTTCCCAACAGAAACTTTACAGGCCAGAAGAAATTGGCAAGAAATATTTAAACGGACGAAAAGCAGGGACCTATAACCAAGATTACTCTACCCAGCAAAGCTATCACTTAGATGAAGGACAGATGAAGAGCTTTGCAGGCAAGAAAAAGGTAAAGGAATTCATCATCACCAAACCAGTATTATGTGAAACGTTAAAACAGAAAGAAGGAGAAGGAGAGGAAGAGGAAGAAGAGGAGGATGAGGAGGAGGAAGAAGAAGGAGAAGGGGAGGAGGAGGAGGAAGAGGGAGGAGGAGGAGAGGAGGAGGAGGAGGACAAGGAGGAGGAAGAAGAAGGAGAAGGGGAGGAGGAGGAGGAAGAGGGAGGAGGAGGAGGAAGTGGGGAAGAAGAAGAGGAATAATAATAATGGGGGTCATCATCAAAAAGTATGAAAAATAAATGGTAACTTACATATATCTATCAACAATTGAATCTAAAAAACAAAATAAATAAACAAGCAGAACAGAAACAGACTTAAATACAGAGAACATTTTGACAGTTGTGGAGATGGATGAAAAAGGTGAAGGGGCCCTGGCTGGTGTGGCTCAATGGATTGAGTGCCGGCCTGCAAACCAAAGGACTGCCAGTTTGATTCCCAGTCAGGGCACATGCCTGGATTGTGGGCAGGGTCCCCAGTAGGGGGCACTCGAGAGGCAACCACACATTAATGTTTCTCTGCCTCTCTCCTTCCCTTCCCCTCTCTCTAAAAATAAGTAAATAAAACCTTTGAAAAAAAAGAAAGAAAAAGATGAAGGGATTAAGAAGTACAAAATGGTTGCTACAGAATAGTCATGGGGATGTAAAGTACAACATAGGGAACATAGTTACTAATATTTTAATAACTACATATGGTGCTAGAGGGATGCAAAATTTATCAGGATGATCACTTAGTAAGTTATGTAATGTCTAATCACTGGGGTATACACCTGAAACTAATATAATGATGTATGTCAACTGTAATTGAAAAATAAAAATGATTTTTAAATGGAATAGAAATAATTTTAAAAAATTTAAAGTTGTTTTCCAGATACCTACCTCATCCCTGCTAGGGCTTCCTAATCCCTGCCTTCCAACAATGACTCCCACAGCACTGCCTCCAGCAGAGCCCTCTCCTCCTGGATGTCTCAGCCAGGGGGCCCCATAAACACCCCAGATTCCACAGTCCAGATTAACCTCATTGCCTCCCTCTGCTCCTCACAAATTTCCCATCTCAAGTACGGCCTCCCCTAGAGTCCTGAGCCCAGACTCAACCTTCACCCTGACTTTTCCCTTCCCTCACTACAATGTCCAGAATCCAACCTCCATGCACCTTCCCTTGGCTTCATGAATCTCCTCCCCATTTCTCCCCCTGGCTGCATCATCAGCCTTTCTATTCTACCTTCCACCAGGAAGATCTCCCAGAAACCCAAACCTCATCAAATCATCCAGCTTCAAATCCCTCCCATCTCCTCTCTACCATCACATTGAGGTCCAGCTCCTGTCCTTGGGAGACTCTCTTACCAGTCAAATTTCCAGCCTCATCTCTCACCAGATCTTCGCTTATACCAGTGATCCAGAAAACCACTAGGCACTCCTTGCACATCCCATAACAGCTTCCCACCTCTGCTTAGAATGCCACCCCCCACCACTCTCTCCTATCCTCATCCCTAGACAACCTCGTCAACTCCTATTTACACTTCAAAACCCCAAATCAAGTGTCCTCCAGGAAGCCTTCCCTGACTTCACTAGAGAGCAAAGCTTTCCCTGTAGTCTATGCTGCTTCTATGATAACTTCCCATTTATTTCATGAACTATAATGAGTGGTTTCCACATATATCCTCCCTCCCCCTCCAGACAAGGAGCATGTTTAGGGAAGAATTGTACTGAAATCATTCTGAAATCCCCTACATTTAGCACAAAGCTTGCCTTGCAGCAAGGTCTCCATAAATGTTTGCTGAGGTAAAATAAAATGAATAAATATACTCTAGCATAGGATGCCAGCCACTTCCTCCTCTCTTCCCCTCCCTCCTGTCCCCTCCATTCCCTCTCTCCCCTCCACTCCTCTTTTCTCATGTTGTGCCCAGCCCCTCCAGGGCAAGTCCCTCACCTCCTGCACCACTCAGGGCAAAAGCTGCTTCCCCCTCCCCTTGACCTTCTAGCCCCCTGGCTCCAGCCCAGTGCTTCCAGCCTGTCCATCTGCTTGACTAATGAACAGAACAACCTGTGCTCCTTTTCCAGGGAATGTGCTTCCTTAAACTGCTTAGAGGAGCACAACACCTGCTCACATATCAATTAAAATTATAATTAGGTGGCGAGAGTATATAATTAAAATAACACGTTCCATCTCCCTCATTTATCGCTGCTGCTGGCTGTCAGGATGAAGTAAACCAGTTCTCTAGAGTGGGGTAAGGGCAAGGAACACTCTTGTTTCCGAACACACGGTGTGTCCCTTCCTGGTGTCTCTCCAGCACAGGAAGCACATTCCCAAAGCTGCCCTGACAAACCTGAGTGAGAGGGATTCTCTGTCACTCGTCTAGTCCTTACATACTCCCCTGAGCCTCATTATGCATGAGTCATTGCATGTTGGAGTTTTATGAAACCTCCATGTCTTTGTATATGGGGTGCTCTCTGCCAAGAATGCTTTTCATCTACTCTATGCATAAGAAACTCCTATTCATCCTTCAAAACCCAATTCTGATTTTCACCTGTGCTGGATTATAACAACACAGGAGGGAATGATGCAGCCCCTACCTCAAGGCAGAGATGGTGCTGGGCATCATGGTTCCCATGTTCCAGAGACATAAATTGAGACTCCCTGATGCTGCACCATGACCGGGAAGCTGAAGATGTGGCTAGGTCTGCAGAGCCTCCCATGTCCTCATTCTTCCCCACTGCAGTGGCTACAGGGACACCTCTTCCAGAACACAGACCTGGTAAATCAGCTGCCATCCCCAGCCAGCCAGTGGCACCGACAGGTAAATCTGTCAAGTGGTGTGTCCTGCTAACAAGAACAGAAGTGGCTTGGGCAGAAGCATTTGCTATTGGATGGTGCTTTGCAGAGATTTTCCCCACCAGGAGCTATGCCCAGCACCTAGCACACCCTGCTGCAGTATTTATGGAGTCCTGTTTTGGCAGAGCATGGGGGAAATCACTCCTTGCCTTTTTACAACTAAACTCACTTTGACTGTCATTGCTGTAACCATTAAAACCTGAGTATGTTAACTACTGTCAGCTCCACCAAGGTGATTTGTGGGCAGCTAGGGCCTAGTTTGTCCCTAGACCTCCTTCAAGGTAGAGACAGGGAGACGCTCACAGTTATTGAGAGCCTCCCAGGTGCAGGGCACTCCCCAGGGTATTTTGGAGATGCTGCCTTGGCATTTCCAAAATGGGTTTTGGGAAGCAGTAATTACATATGTAAATCCTGAGGGGAAAAAAAAAAAAAGACACCTAGTAAGAAGTGCTCCTGGTGAGTAACTGCACTCAAAATTTTAAAAAGCAGAGCCTAGCAGTCATTTCTGCACAGGAGCCTCTCACACTGCATGGAGAAGCTTGAGCTAAACTGCCTGCCTCTGCACTGAACTGCCTGCCTGCACTGTGTTCCTGCCATTTGAGTAAGCCTTCATAAAGGTTTCCTGGAATCCTATTTCAACCAATAGGATTGAGGCTTTCCCCATCCAATCAGAGTGGCTTTATTATGAACAATCAGGACAGTGCCTTTTGAGCCAATCAAACTGCAATGATTTGGAGCCCTGATTTGCATGAGGACAGACAAATCAGAGACAGGGTAGAGATGTCTGTCCATATAAGCCAGCTCCCCTGTAGCCTGGGGAATGTACTTTCCCTTTCCACTAATTGCCTCTTCCTGGCTAAGCTGAACAGCTGTCTGCAGAGCCCAGCATGGAGTGGAGCAGATAAGAGCAAAGCAGGCCATCCGGAAGCAAAGCAGAGCTGTCTAGCTGGAGACAGGCCTCGCCCCAGGGCCTCCTGGCCCAAGAGCCGTCCCACGGCCATGCTGTTTTCACAGCGGCATTGTAACACTGTTGAGCTGTTCCACAGCAGGGCTGTTTTCACAACCATGCTGTATCATTGTTTGCACTGAATAAAGTTTCTTTCTTCACCACCCCTAAAATTGGGAATTACTACTGGCACTTGAATTGGCACCAACAACCATGGGTTGACATACAAACTGCTACTAGGTGCTCTGCCAAAGAAAGTCTCATGTTCAACTAAGCCTGCAAATGCTAAGTTCACAAAAGTACTGAGCTTAACTACAGGACTTCTCAGAGCCTTAATATGCCAATGTTCATGGCAATGTCTCCAAGAGAAGTATCTGAGTCACATGTATACAACCACAAGTCTGTTTCTCCCAAAACATTTTGTAGAATTAGTTCTACAGAACACCTGTTGGGACATGCTGTTACTTCATTCCATTTCTCACCAGCCCTGAAAGGTAGCTATGGTTGTCCCCATCTTAGAAATGATGACACAGGCTCATGAGGTCTCTCCCATTCATTGCTATATCCCCAGCACCCAGCACAGACAGCAACACGCAGCAGGCCCCCAGCATGCAGCTGGGAGCTGCATGAAGAGACACCAAGTGAACTAGTGCATTGAGGAGAGCTGAGAGAGCCCTCTGGAACTACCTGACTCCCAACTCCTTGCAGTTCCCATGGCTGAGTCTCCCAAAATGACAGGAGGGCACCTCTCCCAAGAGACTGTGAAGATGGGAAAGGATGTACAGGCTCCTGACTCTCTCCTGGTCCTGGCCCAAAGCAAACCCTCAAGGGGCCTCCCCTAGGGTTGACTGAGTATGGTTTCCAGGGGGCCTCTGTAGCCAGTGAAGGGGTCACATGAACATCACACTAGATGATCATAAATGTCAGCTCTGATTGGAGACAGCAAGGTGGCAGCAGCTGTTCCACCTTTCTGCAGCCTGGGTTGGTCATAGATACTAAGTTGTCCTCCTAGGAGCATGATCACTGGATTAATAAATCCAATGTTTTACCTACGATTTTTCACTGTGTTTACAATGAGATGTACACATGTACACTAAGAAAACACTAACAATGGCAGATGCAGACACTAAAAGTGAGTGTCCACTATGATCTCTAGCCCCTAACCCCCAGGCCAAGCCCACATTTAAGCCTGGTGACTGAATGAGAGCTATGACACCTCAGAGACAGGAGGGCAGGGAGTGAGGTCCTCCAAGAATGTCAGTGTCCCTGCTGACTCAGGAGGTCTTCTAGAGCCCAAGCAGGCAGCTACATAAGAAATCCAAGTATGTGTCCACAGCCTGGCCTCTTCGCTCTCACAGCTAAGGCTGCTTCCCATCTACCCTGGTTCCACACCTTCCCAGACATGAATCAGCTCTCTGTACCACCCCCTGGGTGCCTGGAGCCCTGGGGTGCCCCTGCCCAGACAGCTGCAGGGCTGGTTTTCACAGCAGATACTAAAGTGCAATGACTGGGTGACAAACCTCATTTGCCAGAAGGCAACATGCAAAGTCATAACCAGGCCTGGTTCCATGGGAACATGGCTATAAACTATTTCTGACAGTTGTTTTATTTCATGCAAGCATCACCCATCAACTGTACACATTCTAGAAAGACCTTGTCTCACAGCTGAGCTGACTGCCTGTCCCACTCTATCTGACTGACTGATCATTTAACAATGGATGGCTACAAGCCCACCCACCATGAACACAGCCATGACAGAGGTCCCCAGCAAGCCAGCCCTCCCCTCCAAACTAAGTGCGGGCAGGATGGAACCAGAGGCTGCTTCAGGGTATGCCAGGAGTGGGAGCCTCTGATCCTTGACTCATGTGCCAAGGAGTCTGTGGCCAGGCCATTTCCCCCAAGGACACTGTCCTGTAAGGGACAAGCAGCTCCTAAACACAGCAGGGCCCCAGCTATAACACCACAGAAGGCCCTGCCTAGGGAGACACTGACCAAACTTCAGACTTTCCCCAGAGCTGTAAAGGAGACACGTGCTATCCTAAACTAAGGAAACTCTCCACTAGGAGAGAAGGCCCAGGCCCACTGTGAAAACAACATGGTGAGGAAAACAGTGGCCCATGAGGATAGCTGCAGAGGCAGAAATGCTCTTGGGGTGGCCATGGCAGTTACAGTTCTGAGTGACCAGCATATTTACTCATTCACCCTATTCTTCTAACAGTCTTTCTCTTTCTTTCAAGGTACTTTTTCTTCCAATCCCATGCAGTCCTAAAGAGGAGTGAGATATATGGCTGGTCAATGAGGACACCCCCATCTCTGGTAGCACTGATTGGCTCATGGATGGGGCACATTACCTAAGTTGGGCCAATTAGAGTCCTCTGAGGATTGATCTCTTGGAGCAGATAGGAAACAGGTGTCTTCCCCTGCCATTTTTACTAAGAAGGAAGAATGAGTGACAGATGGAGGAAGACTGGCAAAAGAAGGAAGTCAAGCAGAACCAACAGGGCTGGCTTTCACAGCAGATAGAGTTCACTCTAAAGCCTAGGCTCCAGCCCTTCCTAAACCCCCATTTGGCAAAGGCCAGGGTGAGCTGAACCTTGTCCCATACAACTGAAGGAGCTCTAACTGGTATTCATTTAAGAAACTTGCTGCTCCTACCCATGTTGAAAGTCCACCTGCCATAAGAACTCCAGGAAAATACCCATCCCAGCATCTCCAGGGTGCCTTCTCTGCCCTTCTTTACCAAGCTCAGCTCAACCCTTAAGTCCAGCCAAAAGGGCCTCCCTGAAAGGGCCTCCCTGAAATGGCCCCAGGACCATTTCTACATAAACTTTCAATTCTGTCCTATTCCTCTGCTATTTTGTCCAGTACAGCTCTCATCTTGATCTCTCCCCTTCTCCTCTCCCTTCCATGGTGAGTTCCTGGAGTTCTGAAGCCAGCTTAGGGAATGCCCCTGAATTCCTTAGAGCCACCCTGATGTGTGTTGGAGATGGGAACAGGGCCACCCCCAACAAGTACCTCCTAGCATCCTGTTTCCACTTTAATTGACTCAAATACCTGGGCAGCAGGTGCTATGTTTATCCCCATGTTATTAATGAGGGAGGTGAAGATCAGGGAGCTTAAATAAATTATTCAAGGTCAAAACCTCTGCCTCCAAAGTCTCTCAACCCCTCTCCATTAGCCAGGAAGCTCCATGTGCCTGCTGCATCCACCACCCACCCCAGCACCCAACACAGTGGCTGACCCAGACATGACACCAGTGAACATCTGTGGAAGTGAACAGATATCTGCAGCAGTACCATACCTGGGCATCTCCTAGGAGCCTTCCAGGAATCCTGCCCTCCAGAAAAGCCCCTTGGAGGAGCTGCAGGGAAGGCAAGGGAAGAGGAGAAAGTGGGAGTGTAGAGTAGAAGAAAACACAAGGCTGGCAGAGGCTGGGCCCTGGCACTACATAGCCCCACATAAGAGATGATGCCTGTGCTTGGGGATGGATTCAGTAATTACCCAGAGCTGGCTCCAGCTGCATTAATTAACCTGCTGCTCCCAGGGCTCATGTAGTTCCCGCTGCACCTCAAAGCTGGGCCAGGCAGGCAGAACAGTACTGCACGGTACACAATGGGGAAGTCGTTCTCCCACTGGGGAGGATGGCCAGAAGCTGGCCCTCAGAGACGGCCACACTGAGCACACTGATGGGCAGTGATGAGGCCAGCCGCAGGTAGCTGAGGAACACACGAGAACAAAAGAGGGCAGGAGTAGAAGAGGAAAATTGGAAGTCAGCACAACCAGAGGTGGCCTCAGAAGGGAGGTGACCTCAGGAAATGCAAGTGAGGGACTCTCAGGAGATCACGGACAGCATCTTGTGCCAGAGCCTGGTGACCAGCTCCGAAGCATTCAGTTGTTCATGCCAGCTGCACTGACTGGCATCAGCTGTGTGCCAGACCCTGTGCCAGAGACGGAGACTAAAGACAGCAGTGCCCACCCTCCCAAAGCTTCCACTCAGGATGGGAGTGGACAAAGAAGAACAAGATCAAGCATCTAGACAAATAGAACATTAGAGGGAGGTGAGTTCCACAGAGAAAAACAGGGCACCATCAAAAGTACCGGGGAGTGGCACAGGGAACAGGATGAAATTCTGAACAGGGGTTAGGGACAAGCTCGTGGAAACAGTGACATTCTGAGAAGAGACTGGGGAGGGTAAAAGTGCACCTCACAGATATTTTGAGGGAGAGGCCCTTGTAGCAGTTGGAGGCTCCAGGACACAGATCATGAGGTGGAATGGAAGCCATAGCCAATGTGAACGGGCCAAGCAAGAGGGAATTCAGATGACTGGCCACCAACGTGGGGATAAATCAGTAAGAAATGCATGGAAAACAAAGCACCAAACTACCAGAAAGTCAGTCATTAACATCAAGGGAAATAAAACGTGAAACAAGAGATGCAAAGACTCTGAACAGTAACATACCACTGATCTGACTATGGCAGGAGAGGTGGGAAAAGGCAGGGTACAGGGGACCTTGGCTTGGAGGGTCTGAGCTGGCGGGTTTCCAAAGTGGTTCTCTAGGCTACAGCCTTCTAAGGCTGCAGTTTTTATTTTGAGGGGTTGACTTAGAGATGAAGAACCTATGGTTTTGCCATGGGGATTCTTAGCCTGGGATGCTTTGCCGTGGTTTCCGAGCCTAGTCAGGGTGAGGGGAGGTCCATATTTAAGGACACTAATTCTAGAAGTTCTCCCACAGGCTGGAAAAGGGTTCTAAGCTTGAAGTTCTTTTCTGGGATAGCTGGTAAAGAAGAGTCACTCTGGGCCTTTCCAAAGGAGGGGGTGGTGCAGGCAAGGGACAACTGGTTCTGCTCACTCCTGAGTCCTTTAGGAGATTCCGGTCTTTCCCCATCCCAGTGTTAAGAGGCCCTTAGCCAAAGGGGCTCCAAATACAGTGCCCATGTACTCCAGAAGCGGGGACAAGAAGAGGGTGCTAAGGAAGGACCAGGTCACACTGCTCTCATACTGGATCGCACATCCCCCGAGACGCACCACTGCACATGCTGCCACAGACAGCATCAGGAACAGAGAAAGCTGTGAATCAAAAAAGTCACACACTTCCTGGTCAACGAAGTTCTGATCCCAGTAGTGCCTCAGGCCCAGGCCAGGGAAACCAAGGAGGCTGAGTCCCACCTGCCCACAATACACACACTCACACACACACCATCTGAATCATCAGCCAATGGCCACCAGGACCCAGGAATCTTTTCTGGCAACTCCAATGGCCTGACCAGGAAAGCCATACCCAGTTTAGAGGTCCACTGATGAAGGGTGGGCCCTTGTAGACCCCAAGGGGGTCCTAAGACAGGGTCGGGCCTCCCGCTGAGGGGAGCTGTGGGTCTGGAGAACAGGAGATTTGTCCTGGACCACTGCACCTCCAGGAAGCCCCAGGGAGCCTGCACAGCTTCCTTGCCAAGTACCTTCCTCAGCAGAGGGTGAGCCTGCTCAGGGTCTCACTTAGGAATAAGTATTCCCAAGTACAAATAAATGTTTGTTTCCCTGGAAAGCATCAGCTCTCCCAGAATAAAGATCATGGCTTTCCTTGCTGTACATCCCCAAGTTGAGGGCCAAACCACAGTAGGCACTCAGGAAATGAATGGATGGATGGATGGATGGATGGACGGACGGACGGACGGACAAAGGAAGGAAGGAAGGAAGGGAGGGAGGGAGGGAGGGAGGGAGGGAGATGTCCTTTCTCATATGGTCACTGAAGGATCAACAGAGAAACTTATACAGCAAATAAATGTTCTCTCTGCTGCTGTCAAAGCAATGCTAATAGTTCTGTACATCATTTGTGTTCTTAAAACCCTGCTCTTGAGATGGGGAGATACTAAGAATTCCACCCAGAAATCTGGGCTGGGCTTTCTAGAGACATTTATTTACCTTCTTCTAACATAACAGAAACTCCCAATACTCATCTGAAACTACCTCAAAGCTAGTTTTCTGAATTCCTATATATAAAATAAATCATTTAGCAAAAAAATCTGCATCTACAGTGTATGCAACAAAGGGAGATTTCAAAGCCCATTAACTCACAGAGATGGTATGTTACTGGGAGAATATGGGCTGTATAATTAAAACAATTTAAATCTGATTATAAAAAGACAGAAGGCTTTACTGCCTGCCACCATCTCACTAATGGAAACAAAACCAATATCTTGAGCTTTTTTTTAAATTACTGTAAAATTATGAATTAGAACATGCACATACCATCACTCCACTGCCTCATCAGATGAGACAAGATACTCCCTTCAGAGAAATATGCCTTACAGAGAATATAAGCCATCTCCACTTCAGAGCTCTGCTGGGTGCACACAGCATCTGGTGGCTGAGGCTCCCAAGTAAGAAAAGAGGTGGCCCCCACATCAGCCAACATGAGAGGGGGGGTCCTTCCTGGAGACCCTGATCTCAAAGTTAGTGATGGCTGGTTCTCCTTTTCCTCTCTCTCTACTGAACTCTGGAGTCCAGTGTCTGGGAAGGGGAAACCAAAGGGCCTGGGACAGAGGGATAGACTAAATGACAGTTCATAATCCAGTCAGGAACCCCTCATTGTGGAGCAAAAGTATGCATTTCAGTCTGAACTGAAGGAGCACACCCAGAGCTCTGATGAAGAAAATCAACAGCTATACATACCCCATCAGCTCATCTACTGTGGGTCTGGAGGGGCAGGGAGTGGATAGAGCTGACTATCCTCTTGGGATCTCCACATCCCTATGGGTCTCTTCCCTCATAGCTTAAAGCCTAGACCTAGATGTATGGCTCTGGGCCCTGATGTCCCCTCTATGGTCTACAGCCTGCACCCAAGCAAGGGCTCAATGCCCAGAGACTGAGCCACTACTGCTGGGACCACAGAGAGGAAGCTCTAACACCCCTGCAGATCTCACCAGAATGTCAGCACCCTCCTCCTATGCCCAGAACCCTAGGCAGCTCACAGATCCTGCCAGGCCATGCCTCTGAGCCTGTCGCTCAAGCTGTTCGACCACCCAGAGATCCAGCTTCCCTTTCTTCACCTGACCAACCCCCTATTCCCCAGTTAAAACTCAGCTCAAAAGCCTCTTCTTCCAAGAAGCTTCCTCTGGTTGCTCCCAAGTTCAGGCTAGCTTAAGCACCACATTGTGTTCCCACAGCCCTGAGATGGCTTTGTTCTATTGTAGCATAGATCACATTCTTAGCCCACTGGTCTGTCCCTGACACACCCAGCTCTGTTGCCACAGCAAGTAGGGTGGAGAGCCAGGAGTGTCAGGCCCTCACTGCTAAACACAGCCTGCCATGGTTCCCCCGGAGAATGGTCTTGATCTGAAAACATCCTCTTAGTCCTGGCCCACCTCATGCCCCATAAAGAGGCTCGAATTTCTTCCTCAACCCCTGTCACCTGCTTGCTCCAACTGAAGTTAATAATTTTAAAGCAATTAAGTCCAGCAAGCCATAACCAATTAAGTAAGGACTGGTGGCTGGTGAACCTACTACAGTCTCACTTCTGCTTGGGCCTGTGTTTGGAAGGGGTGGCTGGACAGGGGCCCACTGATCCCAGCAACAGCCTCCAAGGACCAACCACCCCCTGGCAGAGATATACCCCTCTCCCAGCAGCCAGCCACCTAATGAGACTGTCAGGAGACTTCTTAATGAGATTAGGGAGGGTCCCAGCTCTGTCTCACAGTGTGGATAATTTCTATTCAATTAGTCTTCAGATTCAGAGCCAGGCAGACGCTGCCCAGGAGGCTACAGGAGCCTTTGACAATATGGCAGAACCCGGTCCTCTCCCTCCCCCACCCCGACCCCCCGATCCCTGCATTCCTAGTACTGCCCTGACAGCTCAGCCTCCTGTGGCTGGCCTGGGGCAGTACCTCCACCAGAAAGAAGGGTGAGCGGAGCTGGTCAGGGGGGCAAGGGGCTGGCAGCCCAGGACTCCTCTACTCCCTTGGATCCTTGACCAGAGTTCTCAGGAGTGGCCACAAATGGGCCCTCTGGAAGACGGGAGCACAGACCCCTGCCCACAATAGGTATGCGGGGATAGGAAAGATCCACCCACGTGGGAGAGGCTGAATCTGAGGCCAAGGGCATGGGTTGTATCTACATATAAAGTGGGGGCAGCTACCTGGCTGGTTCAGCCACCTGGCAGGGTCCTCATAACACATCCCCAACAGGCCACCTGACAGGCTACCCCCGGGAGGGGCTCTTTGTGCAGATGACCCCTGGCCCCACCTGCCCCGAGGTCTCAGCCCATCTGTAGATGTGCGTCTGTGAGCTCACTGAGACACTCACTCCTGTGTGCTCAGAGTGCTGAGAGGCGGAGCTCAAGGTACTCGAGTTCACTGGCCTCATACGCACTAAGACACAATGGGACACATGCAGGACAGGGTGGCAGAAAAGAGGAGGCCTCAGACCCAGCTAAGGGAGCAGAGCAGCCAGGGAAGGCCTCCTGCAGAGCATACCATACCAAACTTTAGCAAACTGAGACCAGACCTCAAGGTGATGGGGAGACTGAGGTACAGGAGCAAGTGGGTGAACACAGAGGAGAGCAAGGCCCTCTCTGCTGGCACAGGGAGGGCAGATGGATGCAGCAGGGATGAGGCTTGACACCCGGCCAGGGCCAGACCATGAGGGCTCAAATGCTGGACACAGACATCATCCTGTAGGCCAGGAGCCCAGGAGCTCAGCCAGACATGGGTGTCAGGAAGATGCCCTGGTAGGCTGTGAGGTGCAAGGCTGACAGGGACTCACACGCTCTGTGCAGGTGCCTGAGCTGCCATGCACACTGCATGTTTGTGCAAATGTACAGGTGTCCCAGAGGCATGGCCAGGGCAGAGCACTCACCAGTACTGATCAGTGGGTGCTAATATCCATCACAGACCTGCTCTCCTCCCTTTAGCGAAGTTCATGTTCTTGGCAGGAGCTAAGCAGTCTGACAGTCGGACTCCCGAGCCATGCTCAGGGTCTTCTCCTGATGTAGTTTTCATCATTAACAGAGCTTCAAAGCGCCTGCAGCCCCTGCTCACCAAGAGAGTTCTAGTTCCTTCTTCCTCAGATGCCAATGTGGCAGCGGTTCCAGCTACATCCTGGCACATAGTCACTGTTTACCAGCCCCTGGAGCACCTACCAAAGAGGTGCTGGTAGGAGTATTGGGCAGTGCCCCACCCCACCAAGCTCAGAGCAGCCAGGGTCCCTGGTTCCAGACCTGCAGCTGCTCCTCCCTCCCCTAACCCCTTCTCCTGCCCTAGTCATCCCCATTTCACTCATGTGGAGACCAAGGCTCCCAAGCCCACCAGAGGACACCAGGTGGCAGACAAGAATAGAAGCCCAGGTCATGGCTCAACCCAATACCCAAGCAGCCACCAGCCACAGAGTCCCCAACAGCTAGCACCTGGGCCCAGGGGAGCTTCTGCTTCCCCTGTGCAGCTCCCCCCCCGCCCACCAAACTCCACTCCCACCCCGACAGGCACACCTCAGGCCTGTAGTGGGTGTGGGCAAGCCACTGGTCCTAAGCCCCTAACAGGGCAGCTCAGGCAGGGAAACACTTTTCCAAAATGAAGCCACAAAAATTGTGTCCCACACCAGCCAGTGAGTGTGGGAGATCCCTCCATCCCAGCTGTACCCTTCATGCTAGGCCTTTCACCACCCCAGAGACATGCCAGGGAGGAGCAATGCCATCAGCTTCAAGAAAAGATCTTCAAATCCAGAACTGGCCAGGAGGGAAAAGCCAGCACAAGTGTGCTTTAGTGGGCAGGACAGGCTGCCGTAAGTGCAACAAGCCTCCAGGCCCATGTCACAGGGCCCCAAGTGGTCCTGAACAGGAAGGCAGGATCACAGTGAGCTTGCAGGGGTCTCAAGAGTGGAGGTCCCATATGTCTGTCCATCATGTCCTCCACCCAGGGACTTTTACTGAGCACCCATGATCAGCCCAAACCAGGTTCAACTCTGGGAATTTGGAAGTAAGACAGATACTTCCCTACCCTCACAGACCTGATGTTCCTCAGAAATAAAATAAGAACAACTACAGATAGGGAGGCACACAAAGGAGGAAAAGAAGGCTTTGCTACAGAATAAGGGGGGCCCTACTTGGAGCCAAGAGGAGTCTCTCCAAGAAGGTAATATCTGGGGCACAGCTGAAGGCTGGAAAGGAGCATGTCAAGCGAGGAGCCTTCCATATGGCAGTAACAGCACATGCAAAGGCCCTTGGGCAGTAGCATGCTTTGCCTATTGGAGACATAAAGAAAGCCAATATGGCTAAAGCAGAGAGGTCAAGAGCAGGTGAGGTCAGCCCTTGTTGGGGTATTTAGGGGTTTGCAGTCTCTGGCAAGGGGTCTGGATTTTATTTTTAATATAGCAGGAACCATTTAAGGGTTTCTGCAGGAGAGGGAGATGATTGGATTGATTTTACAGGTAACTCCGGCTGCTCTGTGAACAAGGACCTACAGGGGCAGGCAGAGGCAGGGAACAGTGAGCAAGTGACTGCAGAGGTCCAGGCTGAAGCTGAAGAGATGGCAGTGAAACTAGAAAGAACTGGGCAAGGGTCAAGGATAAAAGGAGGGTCACAGGTAAGTAATAAGAAGAGTCCTGGCTTGGCTACCAATCCTTCACGTTCCCTAAACAACTCCTACTTAGTTTTGTTCCCTGTATAATTCCCAGTGGCACCCAGGGTCATCCTGCAATGCTGCACATCCAGCCCTAGGCACAAGGTGTCGACAGACACCAGGTATCATGAGATACCTCAGCTTTTTAACAGGCCATCACCAGGAGCCTGTAGTAGAACAAATGTTACTGAACCCACCCTATTCTTTCCCTTGGTGAGATTCCTGTGTTGGCTCCCAGTGCCACCCTGTTGACTGTGTTTGAGGCTTCTACAATGAAGGGAGGATGAACTGAAAAGGCTCAGGCTCCCAGAGGACTGCAGCATGCTGATTTGTGAAGGCTGTACATAAGACAATGTGCATAGACAGAAACAGTGCATGACCAAGTCAAGGTGCAATGGTGCCGTGGCTAGTGAAATATCAGCATTTCCATCTGATGCAACACTGTGTCCCATGGGTGCTGGTCAGACCCAATTATCATCTCCACAGCAGACTAGGGAGCTGGGCAGTGGGAGGGCTGGGCCCAGCATTTGGGGAATTTATGAAATCAGTGCAGACAGCACAGGCCTCCTACAAGCTGGCTCTAACCAGCAGGGAGAGCCAGCCCCCAGAAGGCATGAGTGAGAGTCACAAAGCCCTGAGCAAACAGGACCTGAGAGCAGTCGGTGTGAAGGTGCCCACTGGAGTCCAACAGCACAGGCTCCAGGCTGGGGCATCTGAGGTGTCACCCTTTCTTGGACAAAGGGTCCAGGCTTAAGGACCAAAGTCTCCCCGAGAGCCACATGGGGAGGCGGTGCTGACAGCCAGTGTTCACTCAGACTTCATTAACATCAGCAGAGAGTCCAGAAGAAGCAGTAACAGCCCCCTCCCTCTGCACTGGCCAGACGACGCCATGAAGATAGTAACTGTGGCTCCTGTTTACCGAGCATCTCCGTGGTGCTAGGCACTGGCTGAGTTCTCTACAGTCACTACCTCACTTGGTCCTGAAGACAACCTGTTAAGGGAGGTGCCACTATCCCCATTTTACAGGCAGGAAAGCCGTGGTCTGCAAGTTAAGTCCCTCGCTGAGGCACACTAGGAGTGTTAACAGGGGCGGCGACAAATGGATGGATCCAAAAGAGAATCAGGTGAAACATCATCGGGCTCCAGGATGTGCAGCCTTGAGAAAGCCTTTGAGGGGCACAGTGGCTATCTTCGAACATGTGGGTAGACACAGCCTGGCTGAATACACAGTTAGGTTAGAGAGGAGAATCTTTGATCCTCAGAGGTACCTGGATCTTATTTGACGTGTGTGAGCCCCAAGGTCCTGGGGGGGCGGGGGCAGGGCTGGCCCAGTTCCCTCAGTGAATTTGCCCACAGAGCCTGGTGCCAGGTCAGGGGGCACCCACAGCCTTCCCCTCCAGTCTTAGCTCACACTGCCGTAACAAAATACCATAGATTCAGGGTTTCAACAACAGACATTTATTTCTCACAGACTGGATACTGGGAAATCCAAGATCAAGGTGTTGGCTGATCCAGTTACTTGTAAGATCTCTCTCTTCCTGGCTTGTAGACAGCCACCTTCTCACACGGCGGGGGGGTGGGGGGGGAGCGCGCACAGCTCTCTGGTCTATTCTTATAACCAACCCTATCATGAAGCTCCCACCCTCAAGACCTCATCTAAACCCAGTCACCTCCCAAAGTCCCCACTTCCAAAGACCATCACACTGAGAGCCAGGGCTCCAGCACATGAATCTGGGAGGGTGCACAACCGTGTCACCTCCAGTTCTGGACACCAGGGCCTTTGATTCTGCTTATCTGCATGGGCAGGACCACAAGAGAGTCACTCCCTGGTGTAGGCAGGCAGACTGGCTCCTACCCTCACCCCACTGACATAATACCAAAGTGCCAAAGGGGACATCAACAATGAGGAAGGGCTCAAACCACTGCCCACAGCCTCCTCCTGACCTTGGCCAAGTTGAGCAGCTACCACCACAACAACCATTTCTTTGGGGTGATCTCAGAGGGACCCCAAGTCAGAACCACACATCTGGGTCCAAGGATTTCCCCAGAAGTCAGGGGTGAAAGTGATATTCTTTGAATGCCTCATGAACTGCCCTGTCTTAGAGCTGAGGATACAACAGGTCACAAAAAAGAGATTGAGTCCCTTTCCTCCTGCAGCCCAATCAAAAGGGCAAGGGGAAACATATGACAAGGCCGGCCTCCTCTGGGCACTGGGGGCTCCCCTGGCATGCCGCATCTGCACCAAGACCTGACGGAAGTCCAGGAGGAGGTCAAAGAGTGAAGGGACTAGAGGGGCTCCAAGCAGCAGCCAGAACAGCTGGATAGCTCTGCTGAGCGTGCTCAGGCAGCACGAGCATCTGCACCACATGCACACACACACTCACGCACACTCAAGTGCACGCAGCCATGCACACACGCTCAAGCACACATGCTCAAGAACACACAGACACACACTCACGTGCTCATGTATGCACAGGGCCAGGGATCTCGGCCCAGATTCCACAGACTGCCAAGGTCCTGACCCAGCCTCCTTGACAGTCCTCCCTCCTCAGCGCTGCCTACCACAACATGCTCCCCCAGGGTCGTGGCCACCCTGCCTACTGTCCCTGGAGGAACACTGCCTATACACACCCTGTACAGCCCCAGCTAGTGCTGTGGGCATGTAGTGTCACACCTCAGCCCCCCAAAGTCTTTATCAGGTACACAGGAAAAGCCCTAAGCAGAGGCTCCAGCTTGGGGCTCACTGACAGGGAGAGATGCACTGTTGGAGCTCTAAGCCCAAAATAGGAGTCTATAGGACTCGGAGGCACCCCACCAGATTGTGTGGGCTACTTAGAACTCTGAGCAGAGTCCTGGGAGTCCTAGGGCTGAGGAACAGTATTTGATGTCTGCAGCCATGACAGGAAAGGCAGAGAGGACCCTAGGTCCAAGCCAGGTCAGGGCCACTGTAGTGCCTGGTGCCAGCCCACATAACGACCACTGCTGAGACAAGCACAGGAAGCCCGGCCCAGAGCCCCCAAATGTGGTCCCTCTCTTCTCCAGCCTCTGGGTGCTGAGAAGAAAGCCCCCAGCCCAAGTTCAGGAGGAGAGCCAAAGCAAGACCTCTAGGCTCCACCTCTGCACAGAGCAGGAGGAGCTGCACAGGGAGGCAGTGGAGAGCCCACCAGCCTGGCCAGGCTGAGGCTGAATGTGCAGAGGCTCAGGCCATGCCAGAGCCAGCACAGAAATGGCTAATGCTAGGGATGGGGTGGAGAGGGGATGGAGTTTAGCCAGTGGAGTCCATGTCTCTGCCCTTACCTGAGAGTTGTATCACCAAGGGGTATCATATACCCTTGGCAGGGGCCCAGGACTCAGAGAGAACAAATGCCTACCAACACCCTTATATGCCACTACCCAAACCCTTAATCCCAGCATGAGGCTGAGCACACTTCTACTGGGCATACCATGGGACTGCTGCTGGCTGACAGCCTTCTTCCTGCCACGCATACATCACCTCTCTAGAACCATCACCACTTCACAGATGGTAAAACTGAGGTTTGGAGGACAGGGCGAGTGACCTCTCAGCTAATCAGTCACAGAGCTGATATTTTAACCCAGCCCTGCCTGACACCTTTCCACCAAATAGAGCAAGTTATGTGTGCCCTATGGCAGGTTCCTGGGGGGCTACGCCACATGGGGAAGATTCCACCCTGTGCACTCAGAACAGCAAGATTGCAATATTGTTCAGGGGCAGTTTGCAGGTTCCCGGAGCCCCAGTCCACACAGATGGCTCTAGGCAGTCTCCATAGGAACCATGTTGTCAGTACCGACCTCCTCCCCTGCTCCCTCGGGACACTGCAAAAGGCTGCAGCACAACTCCCAGCTCCCCTAAATGGTGCAGCAGCTGGAGGGTCCTGCCTAGCCCAGGTGAGGAAGGGCAGGAGACCAGAAGCCCCTTGGGACCACTCAGGCTGGTAATGTGACAACCATCCCTACCTTTTTGCCTGGCCCTTAGCTAGGCGTTTTAGTTAATTTCCTCAACTGATCCTCACAGCTGTCCTCTGTGTTGTCACTCCCATCCTCCAGTCACAGAAACCTGCACAGAGTAAGAGAGCAGAGCAGGAATGGGAACCCCTGTCTGTAACAGAAGACAACAAGCCTCCTCCTGCCCCCATATCCTGAGCGCCACGTCTGTTCTCATGTGGGGGCATGGGCGGTTCAGGCTGAGCACTAGAAAGGGACAGGCACAGAGATGCAGCTGTGACATCTGGCTGCCTCTGTCTGGGTCTTGTGAAGGACTGATGTGAGGGAAGCAAACTGGGTAAATTGGGCCAGCCAGGGCCACATGTCTCAGATCTGGCAGGAAGAGGAAATGCACCCCAGGCTGAGGACCATCCTGGGCCCCCAGCTGGCAGCCTGTGGCTTCCCCCACTGGCTGCCTGCCCCACCCACAGCTTAAGCCCAGAAACATAGAGAAGGAGGCCATCTAATCACCTTGAAGCTACCCTGCCGATGCTTCAGGCCTGGAAAGGAGAACTCTGGGTCTTTCTCTTCCCAATCCATGGCCATTGGCCAGAAAACTGGCTATTTATACGCTAGGAGGAAGGTCTTTGAGAACCCAGCTGATGGGATATCGCCTGGCTAGGCTCCGTGCCTATCAGAGAGGCCACACCCCCAAGGGGCTGTAACAGACCAGCTCATGGCAGAGAGATGAGTCTCTGCCCTGCCCAATGCTGTAACCAACAAGAGAGGAGTTGCTGTGCAGGCAGGCAGAGGTGAGGAGGGTATGGGTAGGGGATGAAGGAGAAAGCAGGGGAGGTCTGTAAGAGGAGCAGGACCACAGGGAGCCCTGCTGATGCCACAGGAAGGGCCAACTTGCTGAAGTCCAACTGGGGGAGCTCACTGGGGCTGGCCCCAGCAATGGCAAGGCCTGGATGCCAATCTCTACCTCATTACTTAGGAAGCATTTGGCCCAAGTCTTCTGAGAACAGTGTCTGTCCAAGCCCTAGTTTACAAAGGACAAGATTGGTAGACACTGATAAAAGTATAGGTGAGAGCCCAGCTGGGGCTGAGGACCCAGGCTTTCTGACTTCCCACCATACCAAAGGGCTGCCCAGATCTTTGGCGGGCAGAAGGAAAAGTAAACGAATGGGCAAAGGGGAATTGATGGGAGCCATAAATTTGACTCAGTAGGGATCTATTACCTGAAACTGTTGTTGTTATTGTTTTAATAAGTCACCAAGGAAATAGGAGGTTGTTTTGCATGAATGGGGCCATAGGTATTTGTGTCATTCACCAAATACTTCTAGTTCTCCCCTTTCCAGGCACATTGTAAGGCTGTGCTTCCTGGACTCCTTAAGACTGCCTGGGACAACATGACTAGTTTCAGCCAGTAAGCTTTAAACAGAAGTGACATGGCTGTGTCACATCCAGACCGAGTCCCCCCCAGAGCTCCTTTCTTCTGGCACAGCAACTGGAAATACTCAAGCTGAGTGACCGTGACCAAGATGAACCAAGCTCTAAGCTGATCAATGATGGTCACTGTAGCATGGGAAAGAGATACATTTTTATGTTAAGCCACTGAGATTTGGGAATTATTTGTTACCACAGCATGACTTAGTCTATCCTGATTGACATAAAGAGAACCACAGAACAAAACCAAAGGGTAGAGACAAAGAGTCACTGTGCTGGGTACCCAAGTCTAAGAAGATTCACATCCAGGGATCAGACTGGGTTAGAAATAGTTGAGGGACAACAAGTGCAGACTGAACATTCCAGGTTTTTAGGAAACCATTTTCTGGGTAGTGAGAAGGCCAAGTAAAGAAGTAAGATGATGGCTAGAGGGAACAGGCTAGGGGATTTTGACTTGGCATTGACAAGAATTTGGAAAGACAATCTCTATCTGCCCTTAGAATATGTGGCTCTGAGTGCTAAGGGTCAGACTCAGCTACCCTCCAAGAGAAACCTACAGAAGTGGCATGAGGTGTCCACCTGTTCACTGCCAGTTAAGCCCAACTTCTCAATTTGGGAGCAAGCACATGGCAATAGAAATACTAAAAGGGAGCCTCTAGAACCCAAAATATGTGGACATAGATGAGACAGGAGTATAGTCTATAAAAATTCAGAGCATGTGTGTGCATGTGCATGCATGCATGTATATATGCACATGTGTGTGTGTATACACACAAAGGAGGGACCCCAGAACAAAAGACAGCTCTGAAGCTTGGGAGTTTGGCAGGGGAAAGATGGCAGTCATTTCTTTACACAGCCACAAGCTTGTGAGGAATCAGAGAGAGAACCAGATGGTTCCCCAGTCTTAGCCCAGCCTTAATGAGGGGCCATCCATGCCTACAGCCATGGCCACAGCCATCTTCAGACTTAAAGCATCTCTGGCAGCAGCCCTTGCGGAGCCAAGAGAGCAGTTTCTGTGGCACCCAAGCAAGACTGACCTCTGCAAGGCCCCCTGGGCTCTAGGTGAATGGTGAGGTAGAGGAGAAGCAAGTGGGAAGGGTCTGAAGGAACCTATCCTGGTTAAAAAAGGAGGTCATTGGCCTGAGTAGTGACACAAATTTACAAAAGCATACTCTTTAGGAACTTCTTTAGACACAAGCAGCTTCCAGGCTCAGGGAAGGATATCGGTGTGTCGCTGGAGAGCACAAATAAGTCTACAGAGGCCGATAGGCTTACAGTGTGCCATTCTCCAGAGTGAGCTTGGCAGAAATGAAAACATGTCTGTAAGTCCCCAGTAACTCTAATGGTCTGGCTAAGACAAGAAAATGCCACCCAGTAAGCAAGAGTGCAGTCAACCATGCAGAAGAAAGGGAAAGGGTGGACAATGTTGCACTGCCTACAGTGGGCACCAACATGTGTGCCAACATGGAAGCAGAGTAACAGCCCACAAAGTTCCCCAGATCCTAACCCTTGGAACTGTGAATATGTTAGGCTACATGGCAAAGGACCATTAAGGCTGCAGATGGAATTAAGGTTGCTAATCAGTTAACTTTAACCCTGGATTATCCAGGTAGACCCAATGGAATCACAAGGGTTCTAGGAATAGGGAGGCAGAAGAATCAGAGGTAAGGAGGGAGCTGTGAAGACAGAAGCAAAATCAGAGCGAGGGGCCTTGAGAAGAACCACACCCACCATTGTTGGTGTGAAGATGGATACAGGGGGCCAGGAGCTGAGGAACGCAGGCAGCCTCTGGAAGCTGAAAAGGTGAGGAAACGGAGCCTCTCCGAGAGCCTCCAGATGGAATCAGCACAGTTGATACCTTGATTTTAGTCCAGTGAGACCTATGTCCTTCTGACCTGCAGAGCTATAAGATGGTAAATTTACCAAATTTTTCAGACTATAAGATGTATCAGACCATAAGACACACCTAGGTCTTAGAGGAGGAAAATAGGAAAAAAAAATTTTTGAAGCAAAAAATGTGGTAAAATATTTAATAACCTGTGCCCCCACTCCACCACTGCCACCCCCCCACCAGAGTGAGCCAGGTAAGCTACATTCTGACTATGACGCACCCCCATTTTCCTCCCAAATTGGGGGTGCGTCTTATAGTCTGAAAAACGCAGTATGTTTTTAACCAAGTAAAAATTTTGTGGCAAAATTTGCTTCGATGCTAAGAGAAAACTAGTACAGCCGAGGGAGTGGGAATGATTGCAGTGGGCCTACAGGCATCTGTACTGGCACTAACATCACATTCAGGGAGACCCTGACAGTATTTCCCAGACAGGGACCAATAAAGCCACTCCCAGAGAGCCAGAGAGAACAGTTACTCCACTGCAGGGGTGCAAGGATACCACCGCCACAGAACCTATAATTCTGAAGGGAAGCCAAGGAAAATGCTAGAGGCATCAAAGCTCAGGGAGAAATACCATCTAGCAGAATGCCTCTGTACTAACACAGTGTGTGAGGACAGGGTGACAACACAGGAGCAACCAACACAAAACAACCAAAACAACCTTGATGGACCATCAAGGACCATCAACAAGCTCACTGAGTTTATCTTCATTTTATTTCACTGTTTCATTGTTTTATTCTGTGAACACTAAGCTATACTTTGGTGGGTTTTTACCTTGTCTTCCTAAAACACTTGGGCTTAAAAGGAATATTGCCTCACATATATTCTTTTATTCATCCTTTTCCTTAAACTGCTGTCCTTCCACTCTATGACAAGATATATCTACAGGAAAACTCATAACTTGAGTTTTTTACTTATAGTACAAAATAATACTGTGAACAGAGAAGACTTGTATTTAGCCAGTTCTTTTATTCCTTTATGCATTTATATAATCTTCTCCTTGAGCAAACACTTTAAAACAATATAAATTTTTTTATTTAACAAATTAGCATCACTTCTAGTATTTAGAAGACAAATGTTGACACTTTATTAATATGAACATTGCCAACTAAATCTAAGATACAACATTTTCAAGACTTAAGTATAATTTCTGTTATTATTTGCTAACTTTAAATCTTCATCTTCATCAAGTACGTATTTCATCAAGTGTGATCCATTTTTTAACATAAACACATAAAGACTGGCCAACTAGCTTAAAAGGTAGTTTGAAGGAGTTTATATACAAAAATCGGCCTGAAGAAATTGTAGATATAAATCACAGGACCAAAACTCAAAATAGTTTCTTATTTTCTTCAATAATACTTAAGCATATCTCAGCATAAATGATTCCACTTATGATTCCAATAAGTTGTTTTAAACAAACAAGCAAGCAAAATATAATCGAGGAAATTGAAATTGGGAACAAGCTGACAGTAACCAGAAGGGAGGGGGAGGGGATAAAGGGCGAAAAGGGTGAAGGGTTTACAGGAACAACTATAAAGGACACATGGACAATCACGAGGGTGGTGGAAACAAGGGAGGGAATGAGGGAGGGCTGGGGTGGTGGAGAGAGGTGGGGGGAAATGTCAGAAAACTGCATGTGAACAACAATAAAAATCAAAAGTATTAAAAAATAATAAGTTGGTTTGAATATTAAAAATATATGCAGCTGCTAAAAGCAATGTTTACAAATAGTTCACAGTGATTTCAGAAAACGTCAATGATTCGTTAAATGATAAAAGGAAGACATACAACTGAACAGGAGCTCTCAGCATTTATAAAATATAGTAGAGAAAAAAACTAGAAGGAAATAACAAAGGTAGAATTCAGAATGATTTTGTCCTGTCTCTTTTTTTACTTTAAGTGAACTTTATTTTATTTTAAAACAAAACATTTTTTCAATCATTTTAATTATGAGTCTGCCAGAGTCCCCTGCTGAGAATCCAGCAAGACTGGAAGCAAGGAAGTTTTGGGTGAACTACAAGGTTATAAATCTAATTTCTCCCACACATAAATTGTCCTGTCTCTTTCCTGTACATTCCACGTTTTATAGAATGAACATGCATTGCCCTTTCTCTTTTTACATTTTTAAATTAACACATGCTCATTGCAGCAATGCATTTCTTTTGTAATCGGGGGTAAGGGAGCTAAATAAAAAGCTGAAAATATTGTAAAAAGGTCAGTGAGGGTCTGCCCTCAAGAAATCCATTAGCTTAAGAAATGATGAAGCTGAAAACATCAGCAGCCTCATGAGAAGCTGAGATGAATTCACAGCTGGATCAAAGAAAGAAGAGAGACTCAGTGCTTACTGAACACCTAGCACAGACCTTCCACAGACAATGCACACACATCTCACTCGTTTAATCCTCACAATAATCCCATAAGGAAGGTACTACAACTGTTTCCTTTTAACATACAGCAACAGAAGCTCAGGGCAGGACCCGGACTCCCCCAGGGTCACACTGCAAGTGAGGCAGACAGGATTTGAAAACAGTTCCTTTATGGTGCTATAATAGGAGGGTCTGACCAGATCACTGGGGAGTGGGGGAGATTCCAATCCAGGGGAACCCTGACCCAGCACAGAGGCTGCACTCCCCCATCGCAGGGAAGAAAAGCAGGGAGAAATGCCAAGACCACAGATTAAAACAGCAGCAGCAGGAGGAGGCTGTTGGAGGAACTATAAACAACCCAGCATGCATGGCCCTGGCAGCCAAGCTCATGGCCCATCCAAGGGGAGCTTATACTGAGGCTGCACGGCAGAAAAGGTCAAAACACCTGTGTCTGGCAGAGGTCAGCAAGCCACAGCAGAGGCCAGAGGCCAGAGCCCTACCCCAGGCCAAGACACCACGGGCTAATGCATGGCTCTGAACGCTGCCCCCTTGTGGAACATGGTGGCCAGAAGAGGGGCAAAGACAAACATGGCGTACATTAGTACACGTTAGTTGAAAAGCTGGACACTCCCACACTGCGTGAGACTTGGGGAGGGTGCTTGAAAATGGAACACAGGCAGAAGCCTATTCTCTTGCTTGCCTCCCATCCTCAGTTGGAGTGTGCTCAGGGCTTAGGCCTTGCAGAGTCAGAAGCCAGGCCGCAGAGTCCTCAACAGCACCAGCCCTTGGGCTCACGCTGAGAGCAGCACACAGAGGCATGAACTGGGAACATTCCTCAGCCCCAGGGGCACTAGCAACCTTGGACACCAGGACCCCATGGATGTAGCCTCCCCTGAACGGCGATCTGGTGTGATCTGGAAGCACACCCTCAGCAGAGAGAGCTGCAGCAAGGTGATGGTGACACTAGAACCCACATGTGCACCAGAAAGACAGAGCCTGAGGATGGAGACCCATTCGTGTAGCTGCCGTGAGCTCCAAAAGGACAGATAAGATGGGGCGAGGTGGCTAGACTCTGACTCTGGTCCTGGGGGTGGCTGGTTTCCTGTGCTTTGTGGATGACGTTGGCTCAGAAAAGGAACACTCTAGGCCCCCTCAAATTGTGTACCCTGTTAACAAAAACCTCCTTCCTTCCCCACAAATCTTCATGTTATTCTTGCACGTGGTGACAAGCAGCTGGACCCCGGTTAAAATGCTGTCTCTTGGACCAAAACAGGGGCAGAATCAGCTCAATCCCCAATCCACAGAGGATCACTGGGAGCTTCTCTAATTCATGATGGAGATTAAACCCCAGTCTGTCTTTGCCCCTTTCATCTTTGGCCTCTCCCCCACCCCCAAAGTCCTTTCCTTTCCCACCCAAACTGTATCTACCACCCATGTCCTATTGCAATGAACATCCAGGCCCAAGAAAGATAAGATATCCTTCAGGCAGGGCCAAGCCACAGATGGACAGCACCCCACAGAGCAGAGAAGGAAGGACTCTTAAGCAAGTTGAGTGCCTGTCCAGCCAAGCCCCAGGATAGGGAAAAGGAGCCTCTGAGCACTTCTCTGCACTCCCTGAGGCCCTGGAGGGGCTGGCTCCTCCCATTCCTCATAGATCCAAGTTTCTACGTAAGGGCATGGGATAACACTCTGGATTTCTGCCCACGCAGCTCATAAGTTGAAAGCACATACCATCTTTAACCAGCACACACTCTTCTGGGCTGCAGGCAGCTTAGCAATACCTGGTTAGTACCCCTCTACCTGGACAACTGCAGCCATCAGAATCCAACTGCCTAGAACAGATGTTCACACACACACTCACTCTCACACCATGTGACACTGTGTCAGCCTGCGATCCTTGAAGCCTGACATATTTTTCAGTTACACAAATAGAGAATCTAAGACCTAGAAAAGCAAGGTTTCCATCAGAAAAAGTCCCTGGGTGGAGCCCTGCATCTCCAGAAAAAAGCTGCATTGGGGTTTGAGGGTTGAATGCCCCATAGCTATATTTGCTGGGCTTATAATATGTTGGTAAATTATTTGATTAGTTAACAGTAGTTCAAAATCAAATTTTACATTAAAGTCCTAGATTTGGGACTCCTCTTTTAAAAAAAATCAGCTTATCTACAACACTAGGACTTTCATTCCCATATGGCAAAATTGGCTAGGACTGTGGGACCCATAGGCAGGGTCCTGTCACACTGTGAGCTCCTGGGTACAGGAAATGTGTGCCTCCCTACTCTGTCCTCAGCTCCCCAGTACAAAGAATGAATGTCCACAGACACAAGCGTGTGGGAACAATACCAAGGAAGCAGGATGCTCTTTGAAAATTGTGGCATGTAACTGGACAAGCTTCTGTCAGCCAGATCCCCATTCAAGTTAGTCATTCCTGCGTAATGAGGCCCACCATCACCTGGCTGGAGCCCACTTTCAAGAGGGCTCACAAAAGAAATCCAGGGGTAGGCAATGTGGGGCAGGGACTGCTGGTAGGACCACACACCAAGGACAGGGATTCCTCCCCCAGAACTCCAGTAGACGTCTGACCATGGGCACTGCCAAGGCCAGGAAGCAGCAGTTCTCATGATGGGCAACAGCGACGTCACCCCACTCACTACAAGCCCAAAGCACACTCAGAACTCTGGGTTTATATAACTACCTTAAAACATGCTTGTACTTGGACCTTCAGGCCCCAGAGCTAGGCCTTCTCCCTCTATTACGTAGCAATAGAAGACTCCCAGAAGACCTATTTCCAATGCAAAGTTCTCCCTAGCATAAGCTCCAACCTTCTGGACCCAGAGCCTTCACTTGAGTCACCCTGTCTTTGCAAGTACCCAAGAAACCCGCGGCCAACTGATAACCCTTGGCAGCAGAAGGACTTGTCTCAGCAGGCTGGGGGAGGGAGGGCCAGCCTGGAGCCCCCACCAACCCACCTCCTCCTTACACCCACAGCCCTGCCAGTTTCTCCTGGGAAAAATCCCCACATTCTGTGCAACCAGCTGTGCCCTTTATCCTCAGCACTCCTGGCCTCAAAGTCTAGTCCACAGATAAGAGAAGGAAAGCAGAGGAAAGGAAAGGGACCTGGGCTGGGCAGATGTCAAGGACAAAAAGAGCCTCAGGCCCTAACCAGGAAGTGAGTGTTGTGGGGGAGGAACCCAGGTTCCAGAGCGAGCCTAGTGCCAGGTAGAAGAGAAAGAAGAGAAAGAGAGGAGGGAATACCAAACACCACTCTTCCCACTCTGTCTAGTGCCTTATGCATTTGTTGTCCCTGCCCCCAGACCTGATCTAAGGCAGAGGTTGTGGCCCAGAGCGGCCCAGGCGCAGGCTAGGATTTACCTGCAGCCAGGCCTGGACCAACTCCACTCCTTTTCTGGTCAAACAGCGCCTACCTCCGGCCAAGGCGGCGGCGCCTCCGCCTGCGGCGGTGACAGCGAAAGCAGAGAAATCCGCTCCTCCATACCCGGCAGAGGTGCAAGGCTGGCCGAGAAACGAGGAGCCAGAGCACTGAGCAGGCGAAGGACGCGAAATGCGGCACGTACTGGGCTGTGTTCCGGAGAGAGCAGACTGCAGGCTCGGGCTCCAAGCGCTCCCCCGTTGGCAGAGGAAGACACCATACACCAGCCCATTGAGGTCAAGGGAGCTGCACGGACGCAGACATGTCCACCCACAAACACTCAAGAAACAAACGCGGCCCTGAGCTACTCACTCCTGCGCGGACAGCACAGGGCGCACACACGTGCCAACCCAGCTGGAAAGGAGGCTCACGAACCCACAACACGCCCCGCGCTCGCAAGCTCCCCTCCCCCAAGCCTCGCTACACAGAGCACTACCCGCGTCGCTGCTTTGGGGAGGCGTGGAGAACGCGCACTGTGGCTGGCACCGCGGCTGCCCAGGCACATAGGAGGCTCCGCATGGCCCAGCCCGTCGCAAGCCAGCAAAGGCCGCGGCCCATTTAACCCTGGGCACCGTGACCACTCACCTTCCTGCACGGCCTGAAACGGGTTGTTGGCCTCGATGACCTTGATGGAGTAGGTGATCTTCTCGCTCTGCAGGATATCATCATTGAGGCTCAGGTCTGATACGGCCAGCTGGAATACCCTATCGTCCTTGGCCGCGTTCTCCTCGAAGATGGCACCTGGAGGAGAGGAGGGGTCAAGACCCGGCCTGGAAAGCTCTCCCTCCCCACCCCACCCCCACTCCTGCCTCGGTCATAGGGCTGGTAGAACTTCTGGTTGCCAGGTGGTGGAAGTTCTGGACTCTCGTTTCAGAACTGTTAAAGGCTTGTCTAAGTCAACCAGCACAGGATGCCACACACACACAGCACACATGTGCACACAGTTGACATGAGTTACAGATGCACATCGCACATGCTCTCACCAGTTCACCAGTGTCTCAAACCAAGCCCCCTCACGATCCAGCCATGCCCCACACAACTGACTGAGCCGAGCTGGAGTGACCCCAAGTAGCACACACATGCTCTGACATCCCAGGAGCCAGGAAGATCCCCTGACCCAAACCCAAGAAGGAATGATGACTTCCTTCTGCCCTGCACGTTCCCCTGTGTGTGGAGCTAAGCAGGTAGGTCTGGGGTGGCTTTCTTGCTCAGGGGCTTCTTTACTCAGAGCCTTGAATAACCAGCATTTCAGTGCCAACCTGGATCCTGGGCAACACTGCCCAGCCCTGCCCATGGACTCAACTTCTGCTCCCCATCTCTCCCCAATTCTTCTTCCTGCTTGAATGCTGGGGGGATGGGGGGAATGTCCCCTAGACCCCTTGCCTTCTGACCCAGCAGGGCTGAAAAGCCCCAAAAAGAGCTGATCTTGAATGGGCCTTTTAGAATTGCCAGAAGCTCTTGGAGGGTGGCCTCTGGCTGGCCTTTTTCACACTTAGCACCACCTTGGTCCACTCTGAGCTTCTGTCTGGCCAGGCCTGGCCCTGCAGCCTGGGCAACTCCAAAGTGCCCACCACCACCCCAGAGATGGGCCCAATGATCCTCCCGGAGCTGGTGGCCGAGGGAGGCCCCCAGTTCCAGGATGCACCCAGAGCGGCAACACTGACCCCGACCCAAGCGCCCACACTCATCCCACCCGCCATGGGAAGCTGTTTGATCCCCGGCCCCAGGCGAGGGGAGGGGGACTATGCAGCCCACCAAACCCAAGCCTAGGTCCCTCATCACCCCTCTCCACCCCAAGCCCTCCTCCTCACCCCGCCTGTCCCACCATTCGGGCCTTCTCTCACACCTCCGAATCCCCAGTTTCTCTGTGCTCGCTGGTCTGCCCCAACTTCCGGAAAGGCGATGCAGAGGGGCTCGCCCGAATCAACAGCCGTCGTCACCCCAACCCAGCCCAACTTCCTAGGATTCTTCTCCTGCCACCAAATCCCACACATTCCCCCTCCGTCCGCCCCCTCCTCCTCTCCACTCTCATCTTCTCTACCGGTTCTCTCCCTCCATCTTTTCCCGCTCAGCGCACACACACTCCCCTCACCACCACCACCACCGCCGCCGCCGCCGCCGCCGCCCACACTCTTCTTCCCTCCGCTCCCACAATCCGGAGCGTCTGCTGGCGCCCAAGACTTGAACCTGAGGAAACTGTCTGATTGTCCAGGATTGGGCTGCAGGCGCCACAACCAGATACGCACACACCCACGCATACACAGAGAGATACAGTGACACACACGGGAGAAACAAACACTGGGTCCACTCAAACAGGCTGACAGTCTCGTACTCACCAACACAGGCTCAGATAGCCCCACATACCCCAAGGCCCTCTCGAAGAGATACCAACACAGTGCCAGGCGCACACTCAGTGGCACAAGCTGACAGCACCCATCCCCAACACACGGTTGGGCCTCTCTTGATTCTGCCCTGGCAACTTGGCGAGATCCCGGGCCGCGTCCGTCCCCTGTTCCCCACTGATCTGAGCTGCGCCGAAGGGCTGGCCGGGGCCCGCCGACGGCTCCTCCAGGGGTGCGGGCCTGGGCGCCTGTCCAGCACCCGGTTCCCCGCAGCCGCGGCCCTAGGTGTCGGCAAAGGCCGAGGGGCCCCCCGCGCAGGGATTGGTGCCAGGGGGATGAGCGAGGGGCCCGCGGGAGCGCGGCGCGGCCGTTCGATGGAGCACAGCCCTCGGAGCCCCTCGGACCCCCGAACCGCCAAGTTTGGAGGCCGGGCACCTCCTGCGCTGCTCAGGCCCCCGCCCAGCCCATGCCCAGCCGCCTGCAGTTCTCACCAATGTGGATGATGGAGTCGGCCCGCACCGACACGCACTGGCATATCCAGGGGAGAAGCCACAGCGTCAGCGCTTCCATGTCCCCCCGGCGCGCAGCTCATCCGCCCGGGCCCGGGGTGAGGCCGAGGGCAGCGCGGAGCGGGGAGGCGCCCGTGCGGGTGCAGTCCCGGGCCGGTCCCCGGGAGAGCCGAACCCGCCCGCGAGTCTTCCCCGCGCGCCCGCCCCTGCTCCCGGTGCCCACCCCACCCCCCAGCCCAGCCCAGCCCTGCGCGGTCGGGCTCCCGCTCCGGCTCCGGTAGCGGCTGCGGCGGCGGCGGCGGCAAGCGGATCCCAGGCCGGCGCGGCGGGGGCGGCCAGCGGTAGCAGCGGCGACGGTGGCGTTTCCCGTGGCTCGGGCGGCTTCGGAGGTGGCGGCGGCGGCGGCGGTGGAGGCGGTGGCGGTGGACGCGTCGGCCCGGCCGGCGCCGCGGCTCCGGGTTCGCCGTGTGTCTGAGCCCGGCCAGGAGCGAACTGCGGAGGACGCCCCCTCCCCTCCCCCTCCCCCTCCCCCCCCCCCCCCCCCCCCCCCGCTGCTCTCCCCTCC
>PVIA01009063.1:0-25574 GCA_004024845.1 Tonatia bakeri | reverse complement strand
GGAGACTTGGCGCCCTGGGCTTCGCGCCCCCTCCCACTTTCACCGGGGGTGGAACGATAGAAAAGAGTCGGCCGCCGACTGCCCTCGAGAGTCCCGGAGCGCCGGCGCCCGCCGACCTCGGCAGCCGAGCCTCTGCGGCTATCCCCCAGGCCCGAGGCGAGGAGCCCCGCGCGGGGCCCACGGAGAGACGGGGCGGGGCGCTGAGAAGGGCACCGGAATGCGAGGGGAGCTAAAGGGGACGCGCCGCGGCCGCGCATCTCCTAGCAGACGGGCCACTGCGGGCTCGAGTCCTAGCTGGCGGCCCGGGCTTTGGCGCGCACCCACCCCCGCCCCGCGGGTCCCGCGCTCAGCCCGGAGACTGGCGGGAGGCCCGGACTCTGAAGCCCAATTCGTGGCCGGAAACCGGCGCGGCCGTGACTGCGGCGCCTGGACGTGAGGCGCCTTCCAGGCGGCCGCCGTCCTCAGTCTCAGAGGTTGCACCGAGCCTTCACGCGCGAGCCGTGATGTGGGGCTCCCTCTGTCACTGGGTAAATATCTCCAGCCGGCCACTACCCTTGTTAGCGTTAAACTGTTTGGGCTTAAGCCTGGGAAGAGGTCTCAAGGCAGACGCGCCCCTACAACCTGCCGAAGTCCCTGGCAAACTGGGCTCCACGTGGCACACCCACGATTTCGGGGAGGCAGCTGAGCCTTCGGGGACCCGGATTCCGCGGAAGCTCGGTTTGGGCGGGCCTGACAGCGCCTCATGCAAAGGGGCGCTCCTGCAAGCCCGGGAGCGCCCACTGGCCCTGTTGGTCTGATCCCAAGGCACCTGCCAGGGTCCAAGCCATGCAATGGGCACGCGGCGTTCCAAGAGGCTCCGCAACAACCCTTGCCCGCAACTCCCTAAGCAGTGGGAGAGTCGGACACAGAAACAGATCATTAAAAGATGTGGCAAGTTCCCTAAATGAGCTATGTTTACATAGGTGCATCCTGTGCTCTGAGACAGCCTGGAATACAGTCAGGGTTGGCTTCCTGGAGGAGGTGACTGTTCTAAAGGCTGAGTGGGCGTTACCAAGGGAGGAAGAAAGGGAGGACTACAGACATTGAATGTTGACTATTAGCCAGCCAAGGCATGAAGAAAAAGAAGTGTGTGTGTGTCCCAAGCTGTGAGCCATGGAGGTTATGAGGGCTTAAAGGGACTGGGCTGGCCCATAGAGGACTTACTGGCAAATTTCACTTTGGAAAGGTGGGGAAGGAGCCGGTGCAGATGGGGCCAGTCTTGGGAGAGCAATAAGGCAATCTTCGCAGTGACTAATGGGGCTGACTCAGCTAGGCAGGGGCATCCTGGTGGAGAGGAGAAGCTGGGTTGGAGAAATTGCAAGGAACCACGTAAGCAGGTAGTGACTTCCAGGATGAGAAAGCCAAAGTGTGAAAAGAGAGGAATGGCTATGCCTGTGGGAGGCTGGGCCACCAGGCTGAGTGTGACACCCACACAAAAGCACTTCCTCAAGAAACCTGCCTTAGGAGCCCTGAATTGTAAAACATGCCCCACCCAACCTCTCCACCCCCCCTACCCCCAGCCTCTATTCTCATCCCCTTGAAATTCCACCATCCACTGGTTGTAGGGAGAAAAAAAATAAAGGATTTTGTTATATAACAATTTGGTTCCTGTGGTGACTGTGGTCAGGCACTCAAATCTGAGATCAAGAGCCACAGGATGAAGGACCCCCAAGCTCACTTGTTTGAGCCCCTGCTGTGTCAGTAGAGGTGGCATGTGATACTTGTAACCCAGCCTGAAGTTTTTCTTGATGTATATTATGCTAGGTAGAGGTAGCATGATTGCTGTGAGACAAGCTGCAAGACCTACTTCCAAACATTAAGAAGGCAACCCACCAACACACACAGTTGGGGGAATACTTCTATCCATTTCTAGTTTGGATGGTGAAATGGATGATGAGGTCCCCCTGGTTTGGTACCTGACAGTAATGACTCAAGTTGGAACCCCCTGGAAGCTGTTGTCCTGGAGCAACCTCACCTCTTCTCCTGGGTACCTCTTTTCCCTCCATCTCCCACAATATGGGGTCCTTCACCATCCCCAGATGCTGCCAAACCAGGCCAGTTTCCCTGCCAGACTGGAATGCCCTGGGTACCCCTTTCCTGGCCACAAAGGTCACTCTGCACAGGTCCCATTTTTCCTAGAGCTGGGAGGCAGGCCCAGAGATCACTGTGGCCCTCTGCACACCCATCTCAAGCAAGACTATTTGAATCCTCTCTGCCATCTTAGGTTGGAATTGCTAGGTTCAGGGACACTATCAGGGCTTTATCAGGCTCATCAAGGCCCTAATTACTTATTGATCCTGGCCAGCCCAGTCCCTTTAAGCCCTGATAACCTCTGGGACTGCAAAAACTGCCTGTCCAAAAACTAGCTTCTGGGGAAGCCACTCCACCCAGTGAGCAAGCTCACCCTACTGCAGTGACCTGGTTGGAGAAGATAGATTAGATTCTCTGGGTCCTATGATGCATGCTCACTTCACAGAGGGGAAACTGAGGCTCAGAGAAAGGAGGCACTTGCCCAAGGCACCAAGTTAGTTACTGGCAGATCCAGAACTCAGCCCTGTTGATTTTTTTGCTCACTACACAAAGGTGTATCCACAGAAATTAAAACTGAGTCAATAAATCCTTTTGCACAGAGTTCAACCAACACAGATCATTGTTTTTCAGTTATACTGATTCTAACCACAAGCAAGCACTGTGCCTAGTACCCTACATCTTATCCATGAGATGGCATTCCCATTTTACACACATGGGAATGAAGAAAACTGAAGGAAGGCGCAAAAAAATAAACTGGGGCCATTGGGAATCTCAACTGGAACATTACTGACAGCCAGGAGTTTGCCACTAAAGCTGCAGATGAAATGTCAAGGCAAAAAGAGAGAGGCCGTGGTGATCCACTCAGAAGCCAAAATCATTATAACTTAACCTCTGGCATTCCACAGTCTCAGAACTCTTCTTTCTCTGTCTCCTTCTTTCTCACCCCACCAAAAACAGGGCTAAGGGAGGGCCAGCTCGAGTCCTGGCCCTGCCAGCTCCTGGCACAGTCCCTGAGGAGCCACCTATTCCATGTGGAACCATCAAAGCCCAACCCTGCAGAGGTGTTCCCTCCCCAGTCATGTTTCCCCTAGAGAGCCCTGTACTGGACATGGTACTGTACTGTGAAGGGGCCTTGCCCCTTCTCTCTCCAGCATAGAGCTGACCCAGGCTTTATGGATTTCTAAAACTACTCAGCCCAGGTTCTACATGAGGGTACTGCCAGCACAAGATACCAAGGGCCAGCCTAGGGGATTCTCTGTAGGTTTTGGTACGAAAGAGCAGGTCTCCTGAGTACACAGGAGGAGGCCAATCCAAGTCCTGGGCATTAACTGCCCAGGGAGGGGCCAGCCAGCATCTTAGAAGGAACCAGACATGGAGCCCTACAGACCAAGTTCCAGGCTGGGCCTGACCCCTGGACTCCAGGGAACCCACTCTCTGCCAGTATCTGAGTTCAGGAAATCCCTCCTAACCCACCAGAGTTTTCTTTAATAAGAAAAAAAACCACCCTACTTATTGCTTATTTCACCCTTCCCGCAGTAGCTGCCTCTCCTTGTGTGTTAACTGCCTGCCTCTACTTCGTCTTCCTTAGACCTTCTTGTCAAACTCTTTCATCTCATTTTTACTGTTTCTCAGCTTGTATTTGCTTTATTTGATCTTCTCTTATGTTACCATGTTCTTTATTTTATTTTTACTCTTAGTTAGTTTCATAGGTTTTTATTTTCGGTTTTCCAGGCTGGCAAACTTTTGCATTACTCATTCTACTGTTCCAACCTTCTGTTCACTGGGTCTTCAGTTTTCCCAAAGTTAAGCATGGGAGGAGATGGCCTGAACGAGCCCTCCCTGAACACACCTTGCTGGAGCCATGCCCTGGCCACACCAGGTTTTGCACATTGTCAGATACCCTTCCTACAGCACTGCCCATGGCACGGGGCATGCGTTCATGGCCGGCAGCCCAAGTGGGGAGGGTTTCTGCTTGCTGGAGCCACATCCCACAGGCCAGTGAGGAAGAAGGAAATCATACACAGCATTTCCTCATTTTTGCAGGGCAAAATAAACCCTCTTTATCTGCAGTATATAGTCTAGAAACAAGCCCAGGATAGGGTGCTCAGTCTCCTTAGAACCAAGGTAGTCTGAAAGGGTACCAGTGTGACAAGATGCTCCCTTCACAAAAACAAGCTGGAACTACAGAAGTTGGTCCCTGGACCCATGTTCTCCAGGAGAGGTGGCAGGACCAAACACCAGCTCAGGCCCATCTGGCTCCCCTGACCCAACAGAGTCCAGCAAGTTCTATCCCTCTCTCAGGCCAGAAGAGGCAGGCTGGAGTTTGCACAAATGCATTACCAAACACCAAAGGAAAGCAAAAGGGAAGGAAGGTTCCACTCCCAGGAAGGTCCCCCAAGTGCTGCCATCTTAGTCTCAGGCCACCCGAGGCAGCCTGTGTCCCAACCTCCTCCTACAGCAGTGATCCTCCAGGTGTGCATACCTCAGCCTGGACCTAGGAGGTTTTTTTTAGAGGAGATTGAGGCTTCTGGGGCTCTAGACCTATGCCACTTGTGTCAGTCTTGCACATGGATGCCCTGAGTTCATTGTGTGTGAGGAAGATGTTAGGCTTCTGAGAGTCTAAAGTTTGAAAACCACATCCCCAAAGTGTCTCTCTCTAAGCCCAAAGGCTGGCCTAGGCACCTCCTAGGCTGCTTGCTGGGGCCCCTGTTTCCTAGCTACAAGGCCTAGGGAGCTTCTCCCCTCTTTCCCCAGCCCTGGGACTCTGTAGTCCTTCCCTTTTTGCATTTGGGGAGCTCCTGACTCCCCAGGTAGGGGCACGTGGCAGGGAACCAAATCCTGGCCCATCTGTCCCCTGAGCTAAAGTCATGACCCCCCCAACATGAGTCACAACCTTGCAGACCCAGGACATGGAGCATCACAGAGACCTCCTGCCCTTCTGCCACTGCCCAAGTCTCCTCCCACCCCTCGCATCTGCTGCAACGGGTCCCTACAGTGGACTGACTCCGTGCAGGTTGAACTGAGTTAGGAAAAAGGTGCACATTCCAAGTAGAGAGACCAGCAAGAGAAAGGCATGGATATAGAAGCCCATGAAGGAATGCAGAGGTTAGAACAGGAAGATGTGAAGAAGAATCAGTGGCGGGGCTGGGGTGGAAGTTGCCAGAATGGCTCTCGTGGCAGATGCTGAGGCCAGGCTCACCCCTTGCCAGAGAGGTCTCTACAGAGCAGGGTCTGGGATGGCCCCACACAGCAAGAAACCAGAGTCATGTCAACTATCGAGTCCTCAGTGGGCATCCTGGGGAACCCATATGGCCACTGGTACAGAATAGAGAGGCGAGACTGAGTGGTAAGGCCCTTGTCCCCCTGACCCCCAGGATGCTCACAGGAGACTGACCCATCCTGGCTCAGTGCCAGTTATATGCCATCTGCCCTCCCCAGGGATGGAGCAGCAGTTGTACAAGGTGAGGAGGGATCTTAGGGCTCACTCTAGCTTGCTTCACACCTGTGAGGGATACTCAAGTGTCAGCCTGCACACCAGGCTTGGAGCTGCACAGGGGAGACCCCGACACTTGGTTAAATGAATGTGAAAGGCTCACCCATCCCACCTCTTCTCATCCTAAGTCAGGTAAAGCCCAGCAGCTCCCACCAGCCTGGGCCTGTAGCCTCTCAAAGCTGAGCCCCTCATCATCCCAGGGAAGCAGAGATAGGGAGAACTACATTTGCCTGGAGCCCTGGCTCATCTGGCAAAAATCCCCTTCCCCAGACCCAGCCCTTCTGCCATGCAGCCCCTAACAGACCTAATAGTAGACACGCCCATTCCCAAGAGTAGGATTTCTGGCCTGTAAACCTCTTTATCCGGCAATGAAATGAAATTCTAATTGATTTTCTCTGTATGAGTGTCAAGGTGCATTTAGCACCCTGTAAACCCAAAGAGTAAAGGTGCTACCGCCCGGGAATGCTCCTGGGGACTCAGCCTGGAGCAGGGGCTTCCCACTGCTCCTCCAGAAGAGGCAGGGAGATGGCACAGGCTCTGTATCCACCACTGACATGCTGGGCAGTCTTGGGCAAGGTCCCTAGCTTCAGGGACATTTATCTGGGGAACAGAGAGACCCAGGGATTTGGTATTTCAGAACACAAGTGGGATTAGGAGGGAGCAGAAGCCCCAAGGGGAGGCCCCCAGGGGAGGAAGGGAACCTGCACGTAGCTAACCATTGCCAAGTGCCAGGCCTGTGCATTGCACCATGGCACTGCATCCACCTTGCTGCAGGGAGCTGGCAATGCAAGAAGGAGAAGTGGGTGGAGATGAGGACAAGCCTCTGCAGAAGAGAGGCCATGAAGATGCAGGCCTCCCAGGTCCTCTGTAGCTGTCTGCAGAAACAGGACAGGGCAATGTTAAATTGGGAGGGAGGAAGAAGCTGCCCTAGAAGATGAAAATAGCCCTCAGACCTCAGAGTGGAAGAGCAGGGCTCAACTGCAAAGAGACCCCGTCCCATTGTCACCTGCTTGTATGGTTGGTGATCCATACAAGACCCTGTGAAACAGGGTTCTCATCCCCAATCTACAGATGAAATCATGGAGACCCAGAGCAGTAAGGTCCCTGGACAGTTAAAGGGCATGATAGGCTGAAATGTACATACCAAAGGACATCCAGGTCCTAATCCCCGGAACCTGTAAGTGTGACCTTATTTGGAAAAAGTGTCTTTGCAGTTGTGATTGAGTTGAGGAGATGGTCCTAGATTGTGTGCGTGGGCCCTAACTGCCATCACAAGTGTCCACATAAGAGAAGCAGACGAAGTCAATGTGACCATGTAGGCAGGGATCTAGCAGTGCAGCCACAAGTCAAATAATGCCAGCAGACGCTAGAAGCCAAAAGAGGCGAGGACGGATTCTCCTCTAGAGCCTCTGCCACATTTCAGATTTCTGGCCTCCAGAACTGTGACAGAATACATTTCTGTTGTTTTAAGCCACCCAATTTGTGGTAATTTGATACAACAGCCACAGGAAATAAACACAGTACAGAAGCCAGGATGCAAACCCAGGTGGGCCTGGCATGGGCCACCAGGGCCTGTGCATGGGGGCAAACTCCAGCTTGTTTCTAGAGAAAGACCCAAGGGCCAGTGGGCCCAACCCTGCATTAGCCCAGACTGCAAACATCTACCCCTCCTGCAGACCAGCAAAATGAGAGAGCTAGGACAGACAGAAGGGAGCAGTCCTCACTTGGGCAGCCATGGACCTGCACCTCTAGTCATCCTCTCAAAGATGAGCTAGCCTGCGGTGGGGGTAGGGGTAGAGCCCACAAGACCAAAGGGACTGGAATCAGTGGCAGAGGCCTATGCACCTCTCAGGTGTGTCTGAGCCCAGCTGCAGTTACCTTCACTCTGCTCTGGCTTCCCCTGGAGCAATCCACACCCACCCTATATCTTAAAACATAAAAAGCTCTTTTTTCCCTCTATGCAAAACTTGTTTTAATATCTAGTTTGATTTAGAAAATGACAGAAAACATGAACAAAGAAATTACAATCACTCATAATACCACTTCCAAGTTCTTCCTGACCTCCCTTCAGCTAGGAGTGGGCTGGCCCTTTCTGACCAATCAGAAAATGGCTGAAGCTCTATTACTCCACAATAAAGAGTCAACACCTCAGGAGGAAAAAGATTTCCCCTTCTGCCCACCTGGAATGTGGAGGGGAGATTCAGAAGAGAAGCTGCTGTCTTGTGGCCTTGAGAAGCCAAACATGGGGACTGACAGCTTTGTCCCAGGGTGGCAGAAGCCCCAGACACCAGGGATGGGCTTTCTCAACCCTGTGTACATGGAACAGTTAAGCCCTTACTGTTTGAAAGTTTTCAGTTATTAGTAACACAAATCCTAACTGATACCACCAACCAGAAATAACCACTTGGATATAATGATGTTTATCTTCCTGTCCTTTTTTCTTCTCAGGTATAATTTTTAAATAGAAGCAGACAAAAGTATCACTTCCTGAAATTAATTTATTTTTCACTTGCTTATTGTCTGTTTTCCTCTACAGAAGATAAGCCTCATGAGAAGAAGGATAATATCCACCTTGTTTATAATTTTATTCCCTTATCTAGAACAATGCCTGGAATGTCTAGATGTTCAATAAATGTTGGTTAAATCAAGGAGTTAATTAATGAATAAATGAACATTTTAATGTGAGTACTTCCCCCTGCCATGAAATTGTTTCCTGAAAACATTATTTTTAATGGCCAATTACAGTTCTATTCCATGAATCTATCAAACTTTATTTAACCAGTCATTTGCTATGGGATATTTTTTTCCAATTTTCACCATTATAAACAATGCTACTGTAAAAATACTTATACAGGCATTTTCAGCTCTTATGCAATTATTTTCTTAGAATAAATGCCTAGAACAGTTATGCATAATTTAAATCTCTTAATGCATATTTCCAAAATTGCTCTCAAAAGTGGTTTTTTAAAGCCAGTTTACATTTTCACAAGCAATTCATGACAGTGTTTGTTTCTCTGCACCTCCACCAACACTAGGCATTATTGATTTTCAGTGGTTTGGGTTCTTTTTTGAAAAGCTGTACCTCAAAGTTTTTTTAATGTACATTTCCTGAACACTGGGGTGACTCAGGCAGGGTTCTTTTGCCAGCTTGTACCTCTTCCGCAGTCCTGAGGGGGGCTGACCTGCATCTCCCACCATCTGCTGGAGGGATGTGTGTGACCCCAAGTGAGGAAGGTGGGATCCCCTTGGCCAGTGTTCAAGCTCTTCCTCCCTCGTGTCCAGATCGGCTCTCTCTTCAGGACCATACCACCAGCCTTGAGTGGAAACCTCAAGGCCACACTACCCCTCAAGTCGGTCACACATACCCAGATAATTCCCGCCCCACCCAGCTCCCTCGCTAAGGCAGGCCCTGGTGGATGTTGTTATAACAACTCCTGCTCCTCACTCTGCACTTGGCCTGGCGCAAACCCAGCGACACCGCATAGTTACCCCCATTTCACGAGGGGGAGATTGTGCACTGGGTGAGCGTTTCCAGGCTGCTCAAGGTGCCAAGAAAGAGCCTCGTGCCCCGAGGGAGTAGGGAGAAGGCGGTGGGGCTCCCAGGTGCCAACGAGCCCCGGGCCAGCCAGAGATGTCCGCAGTCTCTCCGCTCCTGTGCCAAGCGGCCAAGCCTGCCTGGCTGGAGGGACCACGAAAAAGATGCAGCCAGCTAGAACGGACCAACTGCGTCGCTCAGGGTCAGCCGTGGCGCAATGCTGCCTCCTTCCGGAAGTCTGGGGAACAAGCCCGGCTGTGGCGCTTTGAGAGCCCCGTGAAACCTAAGGGCACAGCTAAAGGATAAAAAAGTGCCTTGACTGGGACAGCTGTGGACAGCTGAACGGTCAGTCGAAATCTAGACAGGGCCTGATCTCAGTGAAAATAACAGTAAAATAGCCACCAGTTATTATGAGCCAAGCACCGTTCTAGTTCTTTACATACATTATTAACTCTTTTAATCCTCATTCTATCCTTTATAAGGGAGGCACACTAATTATTCCCATGGAACAGAGGGGGAAACTGAGGTAAAAAAAAAAAAAAGGTTATGTAACCTTCCTAGCTATTATGTAGCAGAGTGGGATTTGAACCCTGGGCAGTCTGGCTCCATAGCCCAACAATCTTTGAACCATCTCATAGTCAGAAAAGGGAAAGGGAGACTTTGCCTTCACATGTCCCAGCAGTGTCATTTCTACAGTTTCTAGAGCTGAGCCCTTACGGCCAGACCACTGCTGCAGAAGAGAAGACAGGTGTACTGCATCCCCAGTTATAACCATTCTCTGTTTGGGCCATGTGCAAGAACTGAGGCCCTACACTTCCCATGGGCCTAATGGGGCTGCCCTGAGCCTTCTCTGGGTCTGTAAAAGGCTAGGATCCAAGCCGACCCCAGAATCCAAGGAAATGACCTGGGTGGCCTTTGTCATAGGCCACCCAAGACCCAGAACAGGAAGAAAGCCCAGGTGGGCCCTTGGGAAGGCATCTGTGTGCAGCATCTGTCCTCTCCAAAGCTGGCAGCTCTGGCCCTCCTCTCCTCTCATTACAATTACTGCAAAAGTTGCAAGCTCCAGAAAAATTTCCCCAAATCATAGGTCAATTTATGACACCCTGTTTAAAACCCTTTACTACAATTCCATGATGACAACAGCGTGTTAAAATGAGCAAAAGACCTAAGTCAACATTCCTCTGAAGAAGATATGCAAATGGCCAATAAGCACATGAAAAAATGTTCAACATCACTAATAAGGGAAATGCAAATCAAAAAACCAAAAGATATATCTCACACCTATTAATATCAAAAAATACCAAAACAATAAAAAATTAACAAGGATTGGTGAGAATGTAGAGAAAACTGGAAGCCTGTGCACTGTTGGTGGGGATGTAAAATGATGCAGCTCCCACTGAAAACAGTGTGGGAGCTTCTTAAAACACTAAAAATAGAACCACCATATGACCCAGCAGTTCCACTTTGGAGCATATACACAAAAGAATTGAAAGAGGACCTCAAAGAGATATTTATGTATCCATGTTTTTAGCATTCACAATAGCCAAAAGGTAGAAGTAACCCAAGTGTCCACCAACAGATAGTTTTTTAATGTGGTATATACAGAAAATGGAATATTATTCAACTTTAAAAAAGAAATTCCAACACATGCTACAACATGAGTGAACCCTGAGGACATTATGTTAAGTGTATAAACTAGACACAAAAGGACAAACACTGTATGATTTCACTCATACCTGGTATCGAACTAAGTCAAATCTATAGAGACAGAAAGAATGGTGGTTGCCAGTGGCTGGAGGAAAGGAGGGAGGATGGGCAGTTGACATTTGATGGGTATCGCATTTCAGTTTGGGAAGATTAAAAAGTTCCGGAGGTGGCAGGTGGTGATGGTTGCACAACACTGAAGGCACTTAATGCCACTGAACTACACACTTAAAAATGGTTAAGGTGGTAAATTGTGTGTTGTGTGTACTTTATCACAGTTAAAAATGAAAGTAAAAGTAAACTAGGGGAGGGGTTTGGGGGACTGGGTGAAAACAGTGAAGGGATTAAGAAGTACAAGTTGGTAGTCACAATTTTGTCAGGAGGACGTAAAATACAGCTCAGGGAACATAACTCTGTACGGTGCCAGGTGGGTAATGAAACATCAGGCAGACCACTTTGTAAAGTATAGGCTTGTCTAACCACCATCCTGTACACCTGAAACTAATACAAAATATTATTGGATGTAAACTGTAATTGAAAATTTTTTTTTAAGATTTTATTTATTTTTAGAGAGGGAAGGCAGAGGGAGAGAGAGAGAGAGAAACATCAATGTGCGGTTGCTGGGGGACATGGCCTGCAACCTAGGCATGTGCCCTGACTGGGAATCGAACCTGCGATGCCTGATTCGCAGCCCGTGCTCAATCCACTGAGCTACGCCAGCCAGGGCTTGAAAAAAATTTTAAGTAAATTAAATAAAATAAACCCTTTACTGAGCCCCCTTCACTGCAGAGAAAAGGTCGGACTCCTCGCCCGGTAGTGAACATCTGCAGGACTGATGCCACCTTAAGGCCCCCTCCGCTGGGAAATGCATCAACACTAGGGGCCATAGCGGGAGAAACCAAGTTCTTAGAAGACCCCAGGCTATGCCTGAGTGGTCTAGGAATGACTACCTCATCCAAACTAGGCCAGTAGGCAACCTCCACCCCAGGATGTTTTTAACTGGAAGAGAAAGAATCAGTCTCTCCTGGGTGATAGTAAATGTGAAATATAAACTCAGGTGAAGTAGGCAGACATGACTTCTGCTCTGCGGAAGACCCAGAGAAGCAGAGAGAAGAGGTGGTGAGGGTAACCCTGCCCACCCTGCAGTTGGGGTGTGAGTTTCTGTCATCTCTTCTAGTCACTGGCAACCAGAGACACACACCTAAGACAGAAACCCTTCAATGAGTCCCCAGTACAAAACATTTCAGAAACAGTAATGAGCCACACTATTTCTCACCTCTGAGCCCTTGCTCATGTAGATCATGTAGCTCCCTCCTAGGAATGCCCTCTCTCCTGAGAAGTGAAAATTTACTCAGCCTCTAAGATAAATTAAAGCTCCTCAAACCACAAAGTCTTTGTTACCCAACCCCATGTAAAATTGCCCCCTCTTTGTACTGCCTTTGGCTGTAGCACATCCATCGTTCATGCCAATTTACACATCTGCCTCCAAACCAGCAGGCAGAGCCTCAGAAGCAGAGGCTTATCTTTGGGTTCCCCCTACCCAGGTTAAGGTCTGACACCTTCGAGAGTGTCAACAAATGTTTACTGAATTAATACATGAATTCAAAGTAAATATCACCAACCCTTTTTCACAGAGCCAAGATCCCACAGAGGCTCCAAGATGTGGGATCCCAGTCCCCTACAAAGCCTATACATTCCCTTGGTTTATCCTATCTCCCAGCCCTCCCGAACTCCTAAAACCCATTCGATACACCCTTGGAACTCAATCACATAATCAGTAAGAAATCTACATCTGGATACCTCATAGTGAAATGAGAAAAAAACAAAGACACAGAGAAAAATCTTAAAAGCAGCTAGAGAAAAAAAGATTTCTTAGAGTGACAGTTGACTTCTTCACATGCATATAAAAAAACAGAAAATAGTGAAATGATGGCTTAATGAACTGAATGAACATTTTCAACCTATAACTCCAGAGGGAGGGAATTATATTTTTCAAGAATGATGATGAAATAAGAATGTTCAGACAAATGAAAACGTGGAGCATTATTGAGAAGCAGATACTCACTAAAGGATATGCTAAGGGGGTATTCAGGCAGAGGAGCGTGACCCCAGATGGAAGATCTGATACACAAGGAGGAATGCAAAGCAAAGGGCATCTGAGCATGTGGGTAGATACAAATGAACACTGTCTACAACAGTGATGTCCATGGAGTTAAAAAAAATCAGAATTAAAATACAAGACAATACATGTGTTGTCAAGGAATATGGGGACAATGCTGAGTAACTGTGGATTTGGGTAAATTAAAAATGTATATTTTAATTTTGAGGGAAAACACACACAGAAAAAGTGACAGAGGAAACTTCTGAGGTACAGAGTATAATAAAATGATACAATATAATCAAATTCAAGAAAAGAGAAAAATAAACAGAAGAAGTGACAAGTATAAAGCACAAAATAAAATGTTATTTTCAAAAAAATGTTATTTTCAAACACAAATACAATACTATATTTTATATGTAAGAGAATTAAATGCTTTAGTTAAATGGCAAATTGTAGTAAACTGGATTTGTTAAAATTCCAACTGCATATTATTCACAAAAGTTATATCTAAAACATAAAGATATAGAAAGATTGAGAGTAAAAGGAATAAAAACACTATGTTACATGAGTGCTAACGGAAAAAGAGCTAGGATGGCTATGTGACTAGATTTTCAGTAAAGAGGGTTATTACATCATGATAAAATGTTCAACTTACCAAGGAGACATAACAATTTTAAAATTGTATGCACTTAATAATGGAATCTTAAAATATATGAAACCCCACATTACAGATCTACAAAAATAAATAGACAAATCCAAAATCATAATGGGAGAATTCATCATGAGTCTACCAGTAATAGAAAAAGCAGTCAAAAACAGTTTAAATTTAATAAAGAAACAGACAATTGGAACAATACTATCATTAACATACACAGGAGTGTCCAACCTGAGGCCAGCAGGCTGTGTGTGTCCCAGGATGGTTATGAATGTGACCCAACACAAAATCATAAATTTACTTACAACATTATGAGAATTTATTTGTGATTACGTGTCACAATGTACTTAATGTGTGTGCCCAAGACAACTCCTTGTCTTCCAATGTGGCCCAGGGACACCAAAAGTTTGGACACCCCTGAAAGGATACATTGAGAACTCTGTACCCAATGAGAGAAGACTAGACACATTTTTCAAGTATACATGAAACATTCACAAGAAGACCATGCTTGACTGAAACAGTATTAAACATGATTTCTAACAACAATGTTAATTAACTTGGTAATTGATAATAAAAGGATAATTTGAAAATCTCCATATGTTTAAAATTAAGAAATACATTTTAAAGAACCTAGTGGGCAAAAAAGAAATGACAAATGGAAATTTTAAAATATTTAGAGTAGAATGATAACAAAAATGCTACATATCAAGATTTGCGCTTCCATTTAAGAAGTCCTTAGAATACTTAGAAGGAGAGTTATATAGTCTAGAAGGAAGAAAGACAGAAAATTAATGAGAAAGCATCTATTTCAAACATTAGAAAAAGTGAAATACTCAAAAAGGTAGAATTAAGAAAATAATATAGAGTAGAAACTGATGATATATAAAACACACTAAAAATATAATAGAGAAATTAAAACAAAACAAAAGGCCAAAAAGCATTCTTTAAAATGACTATTGAAGTTAAAATCCCCCAGCCAGACTGAGCACAAAGTGGGTGATAGTAAGAACACAGAAAGGTAACCAAGAATAAGAAAAAGAGAAATTAACTAAGCATCCTACTAACATTAAAATAATGAAAAATTATTATAAACATATATTTGAATATATAAACATAATCAGATGAAATGAATGCATTTCTTTCAAAAATACAAATTTTATACCAAAAGAAATAGGAAATATGACTTGTCCTATAATTATTAAAGAAATGTAAATACTCCAGGTCCATTGGCTCCAACGGTGAATTCTACCAAATATTTGAGGAAGAAATGATGTCCATATTACAAAAATTCTTCCACAAAATTGAAAAAAAAGAAACACAAAGACAGAGAAATAAAAATTATAAGCCAACTACTTTCATGGAAGTAAATGTAAAATTCTAAAAAAACAATTAACCAATCAAATTCAACAATACATAAAGAGAATCATCTGTTATGACCATATCTGGTCGATTCTAGGAATAAAAGTTGGCTCAACTTTAGAAATCCACAGATGATATTCACTACATTGTAATGGCTTGAAAAAGAAAAAGAGACTCCCACAGAGGTGCATGAATGACAGACACACAAAGACCCAGAATAACTGCAGCACTGTTTGTGACTGCTGAAACCCGCAAACAACCCAGATTTCCTATAGAGTCAAAAACTATGACGACGAACCTATGCATTATATGGGGAAAAAAGTGTGGAAGAAGAAAACTATGAAACTATTGACAAGTACCAGAGAACACCTAAATAGATGGAAAGATATATGGTGAATAAATATTGGATGAGCAAGTGTGGTATAAATGTCAGTTCCAACAGATATTTTTGTGGTAGTTGTCAAGTGACTTCAAAATTTGTAGGAAGTGTAAAGGGCCAAGGTAGCTGAGACGCTGCTGAAGAACACAGTGGGAAAGTTTACTCTACCAGATAGCAAGACCTAGTATAATGCAACCGAAATTTAGACAGTGTGGTATTGACCTAAGGAGAGAAAAATCGGAACAGAACAGGGAGCACAAAAGGGACACTTCACAAATAGTTGCTGTCTGGCAGAAGTGGCATGGAGAGTAGAGGGGAAACTGCATTCTTCTTAATAAATGGTACTTAAATATCCACATGGAAAAAAGACCACTGCTTCACAACACACACTGAAATAATTCCAGGTGGATTAAAGACATAACTAGGAAAGACAAAGTTAGAAAGCTTTTAGAAGCTTACAAAATTAGAGAGAAAGTTTTTTTATGAACTTGAGAGAGAGAGAGAGAAACACCTTAAACAAGATTCAAAAAGCATTAGTCACAAAACAGGAAAAAGACATAAAAAAAGTAGAAAGAAAGCCATGATGAAAGAGATCATTCCAAAACACACACACACACACACACACACACACACACACACACACACACAGAATATATAAAGAACTCCTCTAAATCAATAAGAAAAAGCTAAACAACTGCAGATGAAAAATGACTACAGATTCCGTGATATTTCTCTCATTGAGAGGTGGGCTCTTCTTTGCTTGAATGTGGCTGGCCTTAGTGACTTGCCTGGCAAATGCAACATATCTGGAACATGCAGCTTCCACCTAGGTCTCTTGTAATGCTTGCTCTTGGGGGAAACCAGCTGCTATGTAAGAAATCTGACTATGCTGAGATGCCATGCTCAGCTGGGAAAGCCATTTTTCAGCTGATCCACATCCCAGCCATTGACGGTCCAGCCCTGCTCAAATAGATGACTCATGAGCAAAGTTAGTGCTCCCACTTTAAGCCACTAAGTTTGGGGGTGTTCTTTTTTAAATGTGGCAATAAAGAACTGGAATAGCAACCCAACAGAAAAAATGAACAAAATATTTGAAAAGGTATTTCTCAAAAGAGAAAATCCATTAGTGATGGGGGAAACGAAAATTGAAACTAGACAGAAACCACTGCATACCCTTCAAACCGTAGGAGTGTAAATTCATAAAACCAGTCTGGAAATAGTTTGACATCATCGATTTAAGCTGAAGATGCATATGCCTTCTGGTCCAGCAAGTCCGCTCTCCCCTAGAGAGACTCCTACACAGGTGTATGAATAACAGACACACAAACATCCACTGCAGCACTGTTTTTGACTGCCAAAACCTGCAAACAACCCCAGATTTCCATCTCAGTAGAATAAACAACATGTGATCTATTTTTACAATGAAATAATATGTGATCATGAAAATGAACAAGGTACCACTATAGAATACACAACGCTCACAAACACAATGTTGAACAAAAGGAGAGAAAAACAAAACAAAAATACTATATGTTGTAGGGTTCCTTTGAAACAAGCCAGACAGAGACTGCATGATATCACTTACATGTGCAATCTATAAAAAAAAGTTAAGCCCTGACTGGTATGGCTCAGTGGACTGAGCATTGCCTGCGAACCAAAGGGTCGCTGGTTCGATTCCCAGTCAGGGCACATGCCTGGGTTGTGCGCCAGGTTCCCAGTAGGGGATGCTCAAAAGGCAACCACACACTGATGTTTCTCTCCCTCTCTTTCTTCCTCCCTTCCTGCTTTAAAAATAAAATCTTTTTTAAAAAAAGCTAAAATCACAGAGACAGAAGTAGAAAACTGGTTGCAAGGGGAGGGAGGTAGGAAGAGACTGGTAAAAGGTACAAACTTTCAGTTATATGATGAATAAGATCTGAAAATCTAAGGTGTCACATTGCAGCTAAAGTTGATTACATCGTATTGTATAACTGAAATTTGCTAAGAGAGTAGAGCTTTAAAGTTCTCAACAACAAAAAAGTGGGTAACTGTGAGGTGATGGATGTGCTAATTACCTTGCGGGGTCTTTTCACAATGCATATGTAATATCAAATCCTCAGTGTGCACTTTAAACATCTTACAATTTTATTTGTGAATTATATCTTAATAAAGCTAGACAAAATTAAATTATTTTTTTAAAAAATAAATGGTCCTGGCCAGTGAGGCTCAGTCAGTTGGGCATCTGCTGCAAATGGAAAGGTTGCGGATACATGCAGGTTTGGGTTCAGTCCCGCTGGTCAGGGCGGGTGCAAAAGGCAAGATCGACGTTTCTCTCTCTTTCTCTCTCTCTCTGTCTCTGTCCCCATCCCTCCCTTCCCCTCTCTCTCTATACAAACAAACAAACAAAATAAACAAATAGCAGCCAAAAAATGGTTTTGGAATGCATTTAAATGGTAAAAACTATTTTTTTTAAACATCAGTGATGTCAGAATGTTGGTTACATCTAGGGCAGAAGGAGAGGAATACTGGGAAGATTTTTCTTTAAGATTTCATTTATTTATTTTTAGAAAGGGGGGAAGCGACGGAGAAACAGAGGGGAGAAACATCCATATGAGAAACCTGGATGGGCTGCTTCTCCCACACCCCCAGCTTGGGGGCCTGGCGGGCAACCCAGGCCTGTGTCCTGATCAGGAATCGAATCTGCAGCCTTTGGGTTCACAGGCCGGAGGTCTGGCCACTGAGCCACAACCAGCCAGAGCTCTGAAGATTTTTTAGGGTGTTAAAATATTTTCCGCTAAGGACTTACCTAACATACTATACTTTTTAAACTCATTTATTTTATTTATCAGTCTTGCCACACTAGGCTGTAAGCAGCCAACAGCAGGTTTTTGTCGGTTTTATTCACTACGGCACACCCAGTGTCTGGAAGAGTGCCTGGCACGTAGAAGGGGGTGGGCCATCATTTATAAGATGAATAAACGTGACCTGCAGACGCTGCATAGTAAAACTGCAGAACTGAGAATTTGCATCCATGTGTCTGGACACCAATCAACCTGGTTACCATCAAGGAAACTGAAGGGGCGGGACCAGCGGTGGGGCGGGGTCAGTATCTGAAGTCTGAAGTGTCTCCCCAGCTGGAGGCTCGAGATCTCCCGGTTCTGTGCTGTCAAGTGTGAAGCTAGCGGGGAACCCGGAGAGCGCGGCGGGACCTCTTCTCCCGGGTCCGGACTACGCAAGGCATCACAGGACCTGTGAAGGAACCAGAGGGCCAGGTCCGCCCCTGCCGCCAGAGGGCGACAGATCCCGCTGGGCGCACCTGAAGTTGCCTCAGATCCCAGGCTCCCGCCCCTTCCTCCTGCGACCACTGGGGCTGAGCCAAAGGGACTAGCTGTGCTCGGGACTGTGAGCCCGAGGCCTGGCGGAGGAGCCGCGGGCTCCGGCAGATGGACCTCTATTATTTGAGCTACAAACTGAAGGTGAGTCATTGTCCTGTAAAGAGTAAAACAGGGTCCGAGCCTGAGGCGTTTGGAAGCTGGGGCGGAGACCTCTCTGGGAAGGACGGTGTCGGGCCCACGTGACTGAACGGAGGAAAGCAAGGCTAGGAGGGTTGCGGGGGGAGGAGGAGGGGCTTGAGGGCTGGCTGCGGTTTAGGATTTTTCCCCGAAGTGCCTCTGACAGTTTTACTATTTGTTAGCAGAGAGACAAGTTTGGTTTTTAAATCCCTCTTTTGAATAAGAAGGAGTGAGAAATTGAGGGAAAGAGTGTGAGGTAGGGACAGCAGCAGCGATGGCGCTGATCAGTCTGTTTTGAAGTTCAGTGGGACATGGGCATGAGTTGACTGCATGTGAAGTGAAGAAGGAAAGGGACACAGCAACCCCTCAGGGTTCTGGTTTAAGCAACTGGGGAGATGGAGCTGCTGCTAGATCAGGGGGTGAGGGGTGGAAAGAGAGTTCCAGAGGACAATCTGGGGCTAATTAAACCTTAGACAACTAGAGATGAGATAAAATTTGATCCACTTTCCTATTGAGGTCACTGGGAGAAAATGCCTACCAGGGGACTTCCAGCGGAGCTGAGGGTATTTTTGCTCCAGCTGACAAAAATGCTCTTGTGACGGTGAAGCTGGACTCTGTTTACACTAGCGTTGGGCCTGGATAAAATGTTACAGCCAGCCTCATTCTTGGGATGAGGCGTCCAAGGACAAGAATATAAATGCAGCAGCAAATGAGATTGTTAAGTGTACCTTGTGATGGCAGCCGTCATCTGCCTGCCTGTCCCTATACCAACCTATGCACGGCTCAAGAAGCCGACCCTGCCAGCCTCTGTGCCCCGCGAAGGCAGCAGCCTCGCTGCAGCCAGCGTTGTGGTTATGAGTGTGATAGTCAAGCCAGACTGTCTGGGTTTGTAATCCCAGCTCCAGTTCCGCTACCTGCATGACCTCAAGCAAATTTTTGTGCCTCAGTTTCCTCATCTGTAAAATGGGAACAATAATTATGTCATATGATTGTGGTGAACCACTTAAAAGAGTGCTAGGCACATTATAAAGAATTTTGTATTTGATCAAGAGACTTGATCGTGTGGGAGCAGTATCTTGGACAAGCTCAAGGTGCAGGCACAGATTTCTTTAATAAACACCAGATTTTACAAGTTGTTTTTTTCCACCCTACTTTATGTCCTGAGAAAGCCACCAGGTGGCACTGTCACACCAGCAGCTGGCACTCAGCAGAGAAGTCAAACTGGGAAGCAATCTGGGCATCACCATCACCTGGGAGCTCTGAAAAAATACCAATGACCCCATCCCTCCCCTGCGGGCTCAGACTGAGATGGCCTGGGCATCAGTATTGTACAGAGCTTCACCGGTAATTCTAGTGGACAGCCAGAGCTGAGAATCTGCGGTCTGGGTAGGTCAGGCAAGGAGATTCTCCAAGATATGAGCAGTAGTGGAAGGGGCTGGTGTGCAATTTGAGGCCAGCTGAGGAGAAGGAGCCATCCGGGAGACTGAGATCAGCAAACTCTGGAGGTCAAGGGCTCCAGGACTTCGACAAGGCCCTGGGAGGTCCCCAGTGACCTTAGCAGACAGGATGCTGGGTAAAGATAGAGACTAAAGCATACAGTAAAGGCACCAAGGAAGATGGGGAAAGGAGAGAATGGGTAGCAGGGCCTGTGCAGACAGTTCCTCTTAGAAGCTTGCAGACGGAAAGTGTTACAGGGTGCAGCCAAGAGGAGGGACCCCAAATGGACATTTAAAATGGGGCCCAGAACTCAAGGTGTCCAGGAGATTCTAAGATTTTTTTTAACCCCTTCTCCCCCACAGGTGTGAGTTGGGGGAAGGGGCACACAGAGCAAGAACATGCAGGGCAGCTTTGCAGCTAATCCATGGCATGGTCATTTAACATACCTATAGCCTTGGGCTGGTTGCTTGAATATGCTAAATAACTATGGCCATGCTCTGGGCCAGAGGGATGGAAAGGGACACCTCCCCGAGATGTGACTGGGGGGCAGGTCCCCTGAGTTACAGCGCTTGCGTGGGAGCTCGGAGGAGATTGGCTCCAGGACATGAGGTGACACTTGCCCAGACCCATGATGGTGACCAGAAAAGCTGGAAAGGACAGCAGATTGAGGGCAAGTGTGGCGGAGTGTGGGAGGAGTCGGAAATGGGGCTGCAGAGGAAGATTGGCACAGGGATTTAAACCCAGACACGGCAGCCATAGAGGAGAGAACCACGTGGATTTGGCTGAGTGGGGACTCCAGTGGTCCTGGGGACCACATGGCTGGAGCAGTGGAGAGAGGACCACGCACCTTTGCCAGATTGGGGACCCCCACAGCAGTAGTAGGGGGAACCATCACCCAACTTTAGCAGAGATTCCAGCGACACAGCTGATGGTGCCGAGAACCAAGAGAGGCCTACCAGCTGAGCTCGGATTACCGGGAATAACCAGACATTGCCTGAGACTGGACTTCTATTTCCTTTTTTGAGATATGGTACCCCAGACTAGGCAAGGGGGAAGGAAGGACTGTGTGCATTTGTGGGTGTTTTAAGGGACTCTAAGATTTTAATAAAGACATTAGGTCACTACCTTAAGTTTGTATAGCACTAAATAAACGTTTCCTTTCCTTTTCACGAATCTCTGGCATTGAGAGATATATCTTTCCTTTAAGGCAGCGGACAAGACGGACCTGAGTCTCTTTCCGTAAGAGTATTATCGTTCCAGGCCCCCTTGTTTGTTCTGTAACAAAAGGAGGAGGACAGCAGAGGGCAACTGGGGGGAGATGTGGAATCAAGGAAAGTCTAGTTTGTTTTCTTTTAGGGGGGGCCTGCTGGGTGAGTTGGGGTGCTGGAAAACCGCCAGGAAAAACAGGAGAGAAGGAGGGGGTGTGGGAGCAGGCCCCTGAGCCCTGTGGGCCCACCTCAGAGTGAGGAGAGGAGGGAGATGCTGGGCAAGAGCATGTGAGGAACCTGAAATAAGGGGCAACACTGTGGCTTCCCTGTCCTCCAAAAACAAGAGTGGAGTGCAGAGCACCGGGGTTTAAAGAAAAGGAAAGTCTGGAAGGAAAGGAGAAATGCTCCAAAAGCAGCAAGGAGGGCAGATTATATCATTTCCCAGGCTGAGGTTGGATAGGAGGAGAAGAAAGCCTCTCACCCCACCTACTCTCCAGAGGTGTGGGGTCCTAAGTCTGCAACGGGGAGAGGATACTCAGAGTATATGGGAAAGCAGGAGTGAGGGAGAGTGGAGGTGTAGCAATTGGAAGAGCTGCAAGGGGCAAGGTGGGGACCAGAGGGGAAGCATGTTCACTGAGGCTGGGCTCTCATACCTCCAGCCCTGCAGCTCCACCCTGCCAGGCCCAGCCAGGCCCTTCTTCCTCCTGGAAATCTTTTCACACACTGCCAGAGGAGCTCAGGTTCTCCTTCCTATCTGCCCCCATACAAGCACTCTGAAGCAAAGCTAGTGCCTGTGCCCACCTGCAACTCAGGTCAGACATAGCTCCAGAGGGGCTGGGATAGGTAGATAAACAAAATGACTAAGTGAATGATGCTTAAAGATAATATTTGGGTCTCCAGGGAATTCACTTTAGCAGCACAGGTGAAAGTCACAAAAACTTCCAAGACAAATGAAATGGGAAGGACTAAGTCATACTCCTGCCAGCTTTCTGCCCCATCTCCTTCTGAGTGGGGCCCCACGCTGTCCCCTGCACTGATCCTCCCAGATGAACTGAAGATGCAGAAAAGTGTGCAAGTGATACAGTGGTCAGTGAGCACGGCTCCACCCAAACACTGAGGTGGGGACCAGGAATATGGACACACCTGGGAGGAACACAGCTATTGGGGTATGATTAGGGAGGGGGCTGCCGCCAGTTTTTCTTTTAAAACACTCATTCCGTTATTGTGTTCTGATAGTGAGTCTTCTTATGACCTCGCACGTATTTCTAACACTGCCAGATAAGTAAGGAGAAACTGAGGGGGGTGGACAGGGCTGGGGATGCTGTAGACAGCATGGAGGACATGCCTCTGAGCAGGGCCCCAGGATGGATTTGGGGTGGGGCCCAGCAGTAGGGGATGAGGCCAGCAGCAAGAGAAGCATCAGAGAAAAAAATACCTGGGGGGCACATGCCTGCTGGGCATGGGCTAGCCCTCCCCACAAAAAGCTGCTGGTAGGCTGAGGTGATTCTTCCTATCACCAATGATACAACACTAAACCACAAAGCAATAAACTTATGTCCTTTTTAATTATTTTCCAACTCTTCTGATTACCTCAATGGGAAAAAATAGTACCGATGCAGAGCTAATATATTGTAATTATAAAACCTATAAACATGCAGACAACTAAAGATATAACAGACATTACTGTACCCATCATGCAGAAATAACCCACAATGTCCTTTTGCTTTGGAGCCTTCCATTCTCATGATTATTATCATTCTAGAAATAAATCATTCTAGCCCTGACTGGTATAGCTCAGTGGATTGAGCTTGGGCTGTGAACCAAATGGTCACCAGTTCGATTCCCAGTCAGGGCACATGCCTGGGTTGCAGGCCAGGTCCCCAGTGGGGGGCCATGTGAGAGGCAACCACATATTGATGTTTCTCACCCTCTCTTTCTCCCTCTCTTCCACTCTCTCTAAATGAATAAGTAAAATCTTAAAAAAAGAAAGAAAGAAATCATTCTAACCAAAGCTGAGGCCCATCCCCTCCCTAAGCACTGAAGCTTTGCTGTGCAGGACCAATTATTAGGTTAAGTGTTCTGCTGTAAGGTCTAACTAACTTTTCTATACTTTGATATATGTGTATATCTCCATTAACAATGTATATTACAGTTTCCATGTGTTTTTCAGTTTGCACATTGCATATCGCAGTGCAACTTGCCTGTTTTTTGCACTGTGTTTTTGATGTTTAGGTGTGGTGCAGGTGGAGTTCTTCCTTGCTGACTTTGCTGCTTTGGAGCAATTCCAGAATTCACTCACCCATTCCCCAACCATGGTGGAGTTGGGTCGTTTCCATTCTAGAACTATCGACAGTGATATGGTGAATGTCTTGGTAATGTGTCCCAATGAATATGGGAAAGGGCTTCTCTAGAACAGACATTTAAAAATGATGTCATCACAAGGTGTGCAAAAATCTAAGTAGGGTTGCCAAGTTGCTTTCCAAGTGGTCAGCTGACTCATCCCCCAAGCAGAGTACATGATTTCCTGCTTCCATCACAGACTCGCCAGCTCAGTGTATTATCAGGCTTTGTAATGTTTGCAGATCTTATGGGTGTGTACAAGTGTACATTGTGTTTTTTTAAATTAGTATTTCCAAATTATTGGTGAGGTTGTGTTCTTCATGGCCCATTGTTTTCTCCATTGCAAACTGCCCATTCTTTCCTTTGCGCATTTTTAATTAGGTTGCATGTCTTTTTCTTATTTTATCGGAGTTTGTCATACATTTGTATGTTAATTGTCAACAATAGGCATTGGAAATACCTTTTCCTATGCTGTATTTTGCCTTTTCTCTTTGTTTATTTTTGGCTTATAAGTTTAATATAGTCAAATTTATCATTCTTCCACTTTACAGGTTTTGCTGTTTGTATCTTGCTCTTTCTTACCTCTGATATCATAAGGTAGTTTCCAATATTTTCTTATTAAATTTTTTATAATTTTACTTTTAATGGTTAGATTTTTAGTCCATCCAGAAATATTTCTGAAACCAGTGCTTGAGCTGTATGCCTTAAGTGTTGATGTGATTTTTTACTGTGGGTTACTTTTAAATCTTTTTCAATATCCATTATTATTTCTTTTTTACCCCTAGATTATCTAGAAATATATTTTTAATTTCCAAATGTGTGGGAGTTTTTACAACTTTTGTTTTAAATTTTGTTAGAATAACATAATCTTTAAAAAAATTTTATTTACTTATTTTTATAGAGGGGAAGGGAAGGAGAAAGAGAGGGAAAGAAACATCAGTGTGTAGTTGCCTCTTTGTACCCCTACTGGGGACCTGGCCTGCAACCCAGGCATGTGCCCTGACTGGAAATCAAACCAGTAACCTTTTGGTTTGAAGGCTGGCACACAGTCCACTGAGCCACACCAGCTAGGGCAGCATTACATAATCTTCATATTACAAATTCTTTGGGATTTGTTGACACTTGTTAGGTCAAGTAGTATGTGATGAACTTCTGTGTCTTATATGGATTATATGTTACATTTCTTTTTTTAATATATTTTATTGATTATGCCATTAGTTATCCCATTTTTTTCTACCCTTTATTCCCCTCCACCCTGTACCCTCCTCCCACCAGCATTCCCCACCTTAGTTCATGTCCATGGGTCATACATATAAATTCTTTGGCTTCTCCATTTCCTATACTATTCTTAACCTCCACTGTCTATTTTGTATCTACCACTCCTGCTTCTTATTCCCTGTACATTTTCCTCCATTTGCCCCACCCCACCCTCCCCATTGATAACCCTCCATGTGATCTCCATTTGTGTGACTCTGTTCCTGTTCTAGTTGTTTGCTTAGTTCATTTTTATTTTTGTTTTTGCTTTTTAGGTTCAGTTGTTGATAGTTGTGAGTTTCTTGTCGTTTTACTGTTCATACTTTTCATCTTCTTTTTTTTTCTTAGTGAAGTCCCTTTAACATTTCATATAATAAAGGCTTGGTGATGATGAACTCCTTTAACTTGACCTTACCTGAGAAGCACTTTATCTGCCCTTCCATCCTAAATGATAGCTTTGCTGGATAGAGTATTCTTGGGTGTAGGTCCTTGCCTTTCATGACTTCAAATACTTCTTTCTAGCCCCTTCTTACCTGCAAAGTTTCTTT
>PVIA01009062.1:0-64918 GCA_004024845.1 Tonatia bakeri | reverse complement strand
CCTCCCCTCTGCTGGGTCATGTCCACCAGCGGTCAAACACAAGTTATGATTTTTCCATCTGTTGAAAATTTCCATCGCCTCCACTTCCTGCTCCAGACTCCTGTCGTTACCATTTCTCTGCCGCCGGAAACGGAGCCGCCGCGACGCCCGCTGATGTGAGCAAGAAAGAACGTGATCTGCCAGGGGATACTGGACAGTGTCCTCCACGTTCTCTTCCCTGATTGGTCGGTCTCTTCCTTTGTACATTTGTGATGATAAAACTCAGAGAAAAATTACTTTGAAGCCCTCAGGGGGCAATCCACTTGGGAATAACTGCTGCCATCACCCTGGCCTGTACTCCCAGAGACTCTCAGGGGGACAAAGGCGAACGTTCTCGGGGCTCTCCTGCGGGGCTTCAGACCGGCACAGATTCGCAAACTGGGTGAAGTTCAAGGGTATTTCCTCTGCTGGGTTGTGCAATGATCACACTTACTATTTTTTAAGAAATACAGACTCTTTACTTCTGAGGTCTTAAATCCTCCCCGGCAGACCCCATCCAACGGTGGGATCCCCTCCAGTTTCCTGGGCAGGTTCGTCCTGCCATGGACGCTGGTGAAACCCAGGTAATGAAGGGAACTGACCACTTCTGGAGGCAGCCAGCTCATTCCATGCAGGTCACTGTAAAGGCTAGAAGTCCTTTATCCAGGACTAAATCCAATCCTGAAAATCCCCAATATTGATTCTAGCTCTGTTTACACCTTCACGCATGGGGAGACCCGAGGTCCAGACGACTGTCGGTAGGAGTCCCTCCTGAGTCCCCTCTGATCCAGACCAAACACCCCCACAAACACCCCCAGTTTACCTTAGAGCAACGAAATGGCCGTGCTCTTCCGATGCCAACCGACCGCGCTTGGAATCACTTCTGCACCACATTTTACCCAAGTGCCCCCAGGCAAGTCATTCAACATGCTCGTCTTCTTTTTCCTTCCCAGCTCGACAAGAACAGAAGCGCCCACTTCAGAGACGCTGGGGCAGACAGGCTCTGAGACAACCCCTACGACTCCCACCCGGCCCCACGCTCTTGTGCAAACTTCTCTGCACGAGTGCAGGTGGGACCTGTGGCATGCTTGCGACCCAGAGGATACTAGTGAAGGCAACAGAATGTGACTTCCATGATTACATTACAGAAGACCCTGACTTCCGTCTTGCTGGCAGGTGCTCTCCTTGCTGGATTTGACAAAGTAAGCCACCGTGTTGGTGAGGACCATATGGCAAGGGACTGAGGGCCGCCTCTGGCCGACAACTAACTTGGAACTGATCATGGCCTCTGGCTGACAGCCAGTGGGAAACTGAGGCCAGCAAAGACCTGACACTTGCCAGCAACCAGGTGTTGGAAGCAGATCCTTTCCGAGTCAAGCCTTCAGGAGGGAACCCAGCCCTTGGTCGCAGTCTTGCAGAGAATCCAGCCTCGCCTGGACTCCTGACGCGCAGATACTGAAAGATAGTACATGTGTGCTGTTTGAAGCCGGCGTTGTTACACAGCACTTCTCATTTTACCGCTCTTCATATGGGATTTCACCAGCACGACACTTCCGTCTGCTGGGCATCCCTCCTCTGAGCTCGCCTACTTTATCCCTAATCTTCAAACCATGTCTGAGACCTAGAATTCTTTCTGTTAAAGAGTCGCCTTTCCAGACTGACAGCTGTCGGGGGGGGGAGGGGTGTTGCGGAACTGGTTGGAAAAGGTGAAGAGATGAAGAAAAGAAAAACAACAAAAATCAAACCATAGACCCAGACAACAGTGTGGTGATGGCCAGAGGGAAAGGGGGTGGGAGGATAACTGGTGACAGAAGGAGACTCGACTTGGGGTGGTGAACACTCAATACAATATACAGACAAGATATTACAGAACCGTGCGCCTGAAACCTATCTAATTTTATTAACCAATGTCACCCCAGTAAATTCAATAAAAAGAAAAACTAATGCCCTGACTGCTGTGGCTCAGTGGGTTGGACATCGTTCGGCAAACCCACAGGTCATCGGTTTGATTCCCAGTCAGGGCACAGGTCTGGGTTTTGGGCCAGGTCCCTGGCTGGGGGCGTGTGAGAGGCAACCCATTGACAATTCTCCCACACATCAAAGTTTCTATCCCCATCTTTCTCCCTCCCTTCCCTTCTTTCTAAAAATAATAAATAAAATATTTTTAAAGAAGAAAAAAATAATAAAATAAAGTATAGGTAATGTTTTAATTGCCTTTTCCAGATCTCTGTTAAAATGCAGCTAAAAACAGCTGGGGGCCCTTCAGGAAAACATATCATCTTCACACGAGCAAGTTGCCACCTGGGAAGCAAACACGGAGCCCGGGGGAAGGCCCCCTGGTTCCGTTCTGATGAGCGAAGGAAGTTTGGAGCAGGGAGCACTACCTGAGAAGGTTAGGTCTGGGGAAAGTGCTGTGTTGGAAGGCTTCGGAGACTAATGCCACCCGAGCAAGTGGCAGAAGGCAGAGGACTGAAGAAACGGCAAGCAACCTAGCCCAGGGGCCCTGACTGGAGAAACAGGACATTCACACCCCAAGCTCCAGCACCTGGAGGCCTCAGTCAGTGGTGACTAGCATCCTCATACCCAGAACTAATGACTCTTCCTTTGTGCTAAGCCTGGCTGGACCACACCTGTAAGTAACACAGCCTCCTAGTCAGACCACAGCCTTGTCAGGCCATGCCTGTATCACTGCATTTATCCCCCTAATGTGTTTCACTTCACTGGGTTGGAGCTTAGGAGCCTAGAGCCAGGGACCACATCTTTTTTCATCTGTGAATGTTCCTTATCTAGCACATCACTCACACACTGTAGATGTTAATGAAATATAAGTGGACTGAATTGAGTGGTGAGGAATCTCAGTAACTAGCCTTTGGAATAGTTTGATGGCAAAAAGAGGGTGCAAGGGACAATAAACAGAAGTCGAGGGAAGAGAAAGAAATGTTGGGAGTGTCCAAGGCAGGCAGAGACCCTCCCCGCCCAGATCCTAACAGCGGAAGCCAGGCAGAGGAGCGAGTTCTGGGAGGGTGGCAGAGGTTGAGGGGCTCTGAGGAGGCCGAGTGCAGGGTCACTTGGAAGGGCTCCTGAAGTAGGAGGCACTGTCTTCCTCCAGGAGTGAGAGGGGCCTGGGCACATGGGGGAAAGGCCAGCAAGCGCTCTGGATGTGCCCCGGTGCCAGGAGCACCATCCATCTCTCTTCATGGATACTTAGATCTTTTGTCTCAATTTTTCACTCAAAAAAAAAAAAAATGTGGCCACTGCAGAAATTACACTGAAGGTAAGAAGGAATAAAAGGGCATTCAGCAACCGGGGAGCAAAAATGCTGAATTCTTTCCCCCAAAGAAATAAATGAGCCTTTCCATATGTACACTCTATGCAATGTGCCTGAAAAGGGTACCCAAGAAGTGATAAATACAGTGGCTACCCGTGGGGTGAAGGGTGGGGAGGATGAGACAGATGGGGAAAGGAACAGGAGTGAGATTTTTATTGAATGCCTTTTTATATTGCTTTGATTTTGAACCATCTAAATGTCTTCTCTGGGTTTTTGTTTTGTTTTTTACATTTAAATAATACATTTAAAAGAGAAAAAACCTGAAAATTTTGTCTAGAGAATTTCACTTGGGCAAAAAGAAAAGAAGTCCCCTTCAGAAGCAAAAAGAGGGCAGCAAAAGTTGTACCCTTATGTAGTAATACATACCTTACAAAAAATAAGGTATTTCCACAGCCGGAAGTCTTCCAATAAGAAAGAGTTTATTAGGCCATTGCTAGCATGAAAGAAGACTGGTCTTGAGGCTTGGAGTTTAAACCACCAGCAGGAGCACAGCTGGGTAGGAAAGACATGTGTGACGCCCAAGAGTTTTGCGAGCGTTTTCCTGCATCATGGAGGGGGAGAAAGAAGTGAGCTGTTCCACAAGGATTTTACATCAGCTACCGACGGAGCAGGTGGAAGGATCAGGGCGCCCTCCTTCTGGGCCAGGTGCAACAGGGCCGAGGCAGGGTCCAGAGCAGTGTCCCGAAAGCTCCTGTGTGAACAAGACGCGGAGGCTCCTGGGGTTCGGTGGCGCCAGGCTATTCTCTCTGTTGGGTAATCGCGGAAACAGCCACCTGGAAATTAACCCTCAGTGCCAGCGGTCATGCAGGAGGCTGAGCAGCCTTTCGCCAGGGCTGCTCCGCAGTGGTTAACAGGTCGTTTTGTCTCTTTCGCTTTCCTGTCGCTATGATGTTAACTTAGAACCCCTCAGAACCTTTTTCTTGTCCTTTCCCCCTTCTCATCCAAATCTTTTGAAGAAAACATCGCTGATGAATGTCTGCATGGTCTTAACTATGCTCAGGTGGCCCTTTTGTACTCACAGCGTTGTCCCACGTTGCTAGGAAGGCTTATTTCCAGGAGGTCCTGTCCCACGGAGGAGAGAAATCCGAGGATTGTGTCAGGCGACGCCGTGTCTTCGGTCAACTGGGGGCAAAAGGAGGGTGAGGGAGAGAGAATTACTAGCTAAGCACTGACGAGGACTTTTAAATTGTTTTCTTGAAGAGTAGCTTTTTCTGGAAAGGTACAGGTAGTTCAATCTGTTGAGTAAACATACCGGTAGTGGGGGCTTGGTTTGTGGATTTACATAATTTAGAACATCTCAGACTACTTTTCTTTTTGTCAGTCTTACCAGACAAGCTCTAATGCTCTCACGGTCTTTGAATGAGAGTTTTCCTTTGTTTGGTATTACGGGTTGGGAAACTTCCCCCCACGGCATCCACACTTTTCCCTGGGGCTGAGCTTCAACGTTCCCTTGTCTCCTTTCTCCCCATCCCCTCACCCCACCCGCTCCCCAACCCCACACCCTCCCATTCACAATCTCATCCTTGTAAGGCTTAAAATTCAGCCCAGTTTGGAGAAAATACGAGTTCATTAGGTCAAAGTCATATTTACATATCAAGGTAAACTGGAACTTGTTACAAGCGCCCTTTGCCCGAAAAAAGAAAAAAACACACACACACAAAAAAAACATCAGGGCAAAAGCTTCACCTGACGTTGAACTGGTGCCACCTAGTGGGCAATAGTGTCACTCCAGAGGAACGTCAGGAACGTAGACTTCAGAAAGGTTTTGTGAATAATTTTAGGGTTGCTTTCCAGGCTCGCCCTTAGCAAAGTTGTAAAATCCAAGGCAAATTTTCCCGTATTTCCACTTCATCTGGAATTTCCCCCATGACAGGCAGGTGTGATGGGAAGAGACCCAACACTGGAGTCAGATCCTTCTAGCTCCACAGCAAATGCGTCCTGTGCTGCCTTGTTAGCTGAAGCATCTGGGGCAAGTCACCCAGCCGCCCCCAGGGTCAAGTCCATCCTCTCTGAAACGTAGGTCGTGAAATCCTCCTTACAAAGTCTCTGGGGGAAGTCAGTCAGATGAAGTGTACATAGCGTTCTACATGCAATAGATTCACCCTAAATATTAGTTCCATTGTCAAGTACAACGTTACTTTCAATACAGGACCAAAAAGGTGAGTAAAATATTGAGCTCTGGTCCCGGGAAGTATACAAATATAGGGTAGATAACCTCCGGTTTAGATTCTAGCAGAGAACAATTTCATGCAGAGAGCTTGCCAGACCAAACTTCAAGGGACTCGAGAGATGTGGGCAAAGTTAAAGGGACTAATAAGAGCCGTGGGGGCGCCCAGAGACCAGCAACCCCAAAAAGTCATTTCCATGCCCAGGACTGGCAGTACAAGCAAGGAGAAGGTTATAATGCTTACACGATTATGTGTATTAGAAATATGCTCCCTCCCATTTTATGTTGGTTCTTATGCCTTATATTGCCAGACCCTCTTCCTAGAGGCTCCACTCACTTCCAATTCAGAGCCACATCGCTCTACTGATTTTATTATTATTCAGTCCCTAGCTTGACCCTAGGGCCTTCACAAGTAGGGTACACACATAAGTAGGGTATGCACATGCTCACTGAGATACTCAGTTAACCACCTATCTCCAAAAGCCCTATTCTGGATTAAGAGAATGTGAACTATATGGACATCTACTTCACAGGGTCTTTAAGAAAATCCTCCAAGTTTTCTCAATGAGAAAACCCAATCAAAATGCTTAAAACTATGCCTGGTTCATAGTAAACACTATTGAAAATCAAGCATGTTTCTTCCTATTACCTTCCCATCACCATACGTACCAAGCTACCTGTACCCACTCCCGTATCTGGGTCCCCTCCTGTCATCAGGGATGTGTGCTACAGCCTTGCTCAGAGGGCAACCCCACCCCACCGCCAACTTATGTTCTTCTCAGCTTTTCAAGGACTCAGCTCTTACAGTTATAACTTCTTTTTGCAGACTCAATTTCTCTTTCCCCACAGGAGGGGTTTACAGCTGTGCAAATATTCCCCAGTATGTCCCATCTTTTAAATTCAGTTCTTATTCACACATGAGAAAGATGGCTTTTTGAATCTACGGGAGAAACAAAGACTGCTGAACAAAGTGTGACATTTGGGCAGCCATGAGAAAGAGGTGAAGTTGGACCCTCATCCCCGGCTTTACAACAGATGAGTAGCACACAGAAACATGAAAAACAAAACCATAAAGTATCCCCCCAAATGGGAGAATTAAAACAATTATCAGATGGAGAAGCCTTTTCTAACACAGAACAATGAAAAAAGAGTGAGAAATTTAAAAACATAGAAATAAAACATTTTTGGGCAAAGCAAAAAGCACCCTGCTATCATCTGAATGGCTTTATTCTGCTCAAACACTGGTGTCCTCTGGGGCTGGCCAAAAACATCCTCTCCTGGCCCAACTCCAAACCCTACCACTCCTCAAAAACACTTCCCCAAATGCTTATGAATGAAATTCTTCCTAGGGAGATTCATACTTCTCCTTTCAATCCAATACAAAATGCCTCTGCAGGGTGTCACCCATAAAGCTGGTTTCCCATTGTTCTATTCTGAGAGGCAGAAGGAGGCTGGCTGTGCTCTGCACTCAATGAGGAGATGCTGCCAGCACAGTCAGGAAAGACACGTCCAGAAAGGGTTGGCGAGATCACACAGCTACCAAGTTTTACAGCTTACAGCTGTGAAATCCCGTGACTTCTGCTGAAATCTCTTCAATGCACCCACCACTTTCCATTCTCTTTGCCAAAAAAGAAAAAGAAAAGAAAAGAAAGAACTGAATCAGATCAGTTCAGGCCACCACCGCCTTTTGCCAGCCTCTGGTCTTGCCCCTTGGCATCCCCAAGTGTCTCCTGCAGAGCGACCCCTTCAAAGGGGAACCTGATCAGGTCACTTCAACCATCCCCCAAGGTTTTAAATGCTTTCAAATGTCCTTCATTGACTTCATTTTTTCTTATTTATTTTTACTGTACTTTTTCCATTACCATTTATTCCCTCTATACCCTCTTCCACCTCCACCCTTCCCTCGTGCCTGCTCGCCATCACCACACTGTTGTGCATGTCCATGAATTCTTTCTCTTTTTTTTTTTTTCTTTTTTGCTGGATCCCTTCCTGCCGAGACCTTCCCCTCCCCCCACCATGGACTCTGAGATAAACTTAAAACTTCTTTACAGACAAATATGATACTTCAAGATCAGGTTCACCTGTCTTCCTGGATCTGTCCCCACTGGCACCCAAAAGTAACCCAAACACCTACAATTTCCATAACAGAACTCTCCTGCTGGAAACAACAGTCATTTCCCTCTTATTGTGGTGGCCAGCTAACTGCTTCTGGTCATTCGCTGTGCAGCTGCCATGTCATCTGCTCAGGGAAAGCTTCCCCCTATAAGTGCTATAAATAAGGTTCTCAGTGTTCACCCTAATTTAGCAGTTTCACAGTATATTCTAATTGATTGTTCACCTCCACATTCCCCATCCGTCCATCACTACCTACCCTCACCCCAAGACTGTGGGTTCCTTGAGGTTAGGGAATCTCCTAGCACCTGTTATAGCTCAGCATCTAGCACACTGGCAGGCGTATAATATGCATTCAGCAAATATTCATTGAATGGGTGAATGAACAAAGAAATTGATTGTTAAGAATTAAACCTATTTGTAGCTTACCATTCTTGTAATAATTAAGATTTCTGCACAATAAATATAATATAATAAAAATTTAAATTTACAAACAACAGATTGAAAGATATAGACATCAAATAAAGTTTAAAGAGTGTAAATTTTATAGAAAAATCACTGAGGCTCTAAAAGATGAACCATTCCCCTCAAAAGGAAATAATCTCAAGTTTCTCAAACTTCTAGTCGAACCCCATGCTAGCTGATACAGAATCAAATGTGGCATCACACCTACTTTTCATGATAGGCTTGATCTGTCTCTCTCACAGCACCAAGAACCGGGTTTGCAGTGTGCAGGAGGAGGAGAGAAAAAGAATAAGCGGTGAGGAAGGCACAGGCCGGCTTATAGAGGGTTGTTATGTCATCACCAGGAACTTGGAACAAGAACCACAGAAAAAAACAAAACCCGAAAGATGGCATGATCATTTCAGCAGCTGTTTTGGCAAAATGATTCGTCAGTAATGTGGAGGAGATATGAGAGTTCGGAGAAATAAAGGTCTGAGAACCACTTAGAAGACTCTAGCGGTCATGTGGATTTTAAGCGTGTGCAAAGACAAGAAAAGGAGAAATTGTTTTCTAGCTTTCTAGTTTGAGAACTTAGACATACAGAGAGAAACCACTGGCCAAGGCAAGGGAGAGGCAAGATTGCCTGGTAATGACAAACCTGGTCACGGGCCTTGTCTTTGCTTCCAGATGTCACTTTTGAGCTGTGGGACTGTGATTGAAGTCCCTTAATTTCATGTATAGAATGGAAATAATAGTAATATCTCTTTCTACAGTTGTCCTAAGGATTAATTAAGAAAATGCATCTGATTGAAAAGCACTGAAATAATGCCTGGAATTTAGTAAGCTTTTTAAAACTTTGGCTGGTGTTATCACTATGCAACAGAAAAGAAGAAGCTGGGGGAGGAGATGATCTGTTGAAGGCACTTTAGGTTTCAAATATTATCTGCCTTAGGGACCTGCCACGGAGGATGTCCTGGAAGCTGTTTGCTACCTGGAGCTAGCTCCGGAGAGCTGTGGAGTGAAGATTCTGACTTGAGAGTTCCTAGCCTGTGGTTGAAGATGTGAGGGGTGGGAACTACCAAGGAAAGACTGTGGAGTCCATCATTTGGCAAGGGAGGTGGAGTCCAGGAGAGGGGACCCGGGACTGGGGTCCCCCGGAACTGAGGTCAAGGAATCAGCCACATAGAGTGTTTTTCAGAATCCCATCCACTTGGAGTTTGAATCCACCTGCAGTGATGGTGCCCTGAAATAGAGGGCCTAAAGCAAGCCAATACCTCAACGAAAGGGAAAACGCCCACTGGTGTTTCTCCACCAGATGCAGATCAGGACGTGGCAGTGGGGAGCCAGATTCCACACCGGAACCAGACCCTTCTGTTAGCACAGGCTTTACACAGGCTGCAGAACCATCGACTGAGTAACGTTCTTTTTCTCTTTCTTATTGAATGTATTGGCATGACTTTAGTTAAAAATCCTGTAATTTCAGGTGTACAATTCTACAATACATCATCTGTATATTGTATTGTGTGTTCACCGCTTCAAGTCAAGTGGCTGGGTGATACTCCCATCCTGAGAACTTTCTGATTAACATAATTACATCCCATCCTTTACATCTTCTTTTTTAATTTTTTTAAATTTAGAGAGGGGTGAAAGAGAGGAGAGGGAGAGAAAGATGATGCAAGAGGGAAATATCCACGGGCTGCCTCTCGCAGGCATGTGCCCCGACGCTGGATCGAATAGGCAACATTTTGCTCCACAGAACTATCCTCAGCGGAGGACAGTTTTTCATTGCTTTTAGAGAGGGAGGAGGGGAGAGACAGAAACATCAGTGCAAGAAAGAAGCCCCCAGTAGGAACCAGACGATGTTGAACCCGCAACCTAGGTGTGTCCCAACCGGGGGTCGAATCCATGACCTTTTGGTTACGAAACAACCCTCCAACGAACTGAGTCACACGAACCTGAGCACAAACCTGTTTTTAATTAATTGATATTTAAAATTGCTAACTTTACTCTGGATTCCAAAAAAGGAGAATTTTGAGACAATCCCTAAGGAGGCAACTCGTTTTGGGATCTTCTAAAACACACCTCACACTCCCTTTCTCCTCCCTCTTCCCCTCTTGAAATCTCGTTTCTTTGGCTAGAAATCTCGCGAGAAATTGAATTCTCACGAAGTCTCCCAGGAGCCTTCGCTCTTCCTCTTCCCGAAAGCGACCAGAGGTGAGTGCTCTGTCGGCGTTTCTCAGAGTGTGGAATCCTTCGGTCATCGCCTCCATCCTGGTCTCGAGGGCACCGATCTCGAGGCCCCCGGGAGGAAAAGTCTTGCAGTTACTGGTTTCTTGTTGAAGGAGGTGTACCCCTGTGCGGGGGGGACGTGTTAGAGTTCCCGATTTGGCGCCCCGAGGCCTGCGGCCGGAAAAGGGGCTCGATGGGCAGGAATGGGGGCTCTGGGTATACGGACAGCCCGTGGTCTGTGCCGCTTCCTAATCTGGAGGTCCAGTGCCTCCCGGTGAGTGGTGGTCGAATATGCAGCGTGTTTGTGGCCTCAGCGAGAGATCGTGGCGGGGGAGGGGGAGGAATTAAGTCGGGTCGAGCCTTGAACGTTGGTGAGAGCACAGCAGTGTGCAAAGACAGCATCCCTTGTGAAGTCGTGAGAGTAAACGGGGCTTCTGTGGGAGAGGAGCACGTGGAGGGCTGTAGGGGAGCTCCGCCAGCGCAGTGCCTCGCGTCTTTCTACGCCTGAAGGACCGGGGTCGCGTTGAAGCAGGCCTGTTCCCATGCAGAGAAGAAGCGAGGGAGATGGAGTCCGTGTGCCTCAGTCTGGTGTGGACACTGGTCGGCGCGCCGGGCGGGGCAGCGCTGCGTGGGGGAAGGATGGCTGCGATGATGGCCTTCTTAGGACACCTTTGGATGAATCATGAAAACGACTCCTGTCTGAGCCGCTGCCGGTGAGCTGCGTTTCAGTGACTCCCTCTCCTTCCAGGTGATCTCTGAAGATGGTTCGCTATTCCCTCGACCCGGAGAACCCCACGAAATGTGAGTGAACAAGAGTAACACTCTTATTTTGGCCTAAGAAACAAAGAAATAACCCAGATTAACCAAACAGTTAACCGAAACGCTGACCTATTGAGAATCTAAGAATTTAATGTTTTGGTTTTTTTAGCATGCAAATCAAGAGGTTCAAATCTTCGTGTTCATTTTAAGGTACGTGCATCATAGTTACATTCTAAAAGCGTCACTTTGTGTGTTCCAGTGAGTTGGGGGTTTTTTACCCCTTTAACCATGCTAAAAAGGTCGCTGCAGTGATGTCTTTCTTAGGACACCTTTGGATTGACCGTGAAAATTACTCGATTCTGAGCAGCCACCTTCTAGACACCGAACATCCGTGTGCAATGGCCACTGTGACTCCGGAGGGGGGAGTTGGGTGAAAATGGCCAGGGCGCTACCTGAGAGCCTGGTGTGCAGGTCAAGCTGTGGGGCCTGATTGCTGCTGGAGGTGGTGGGTTGAGAACGCCACCGCAGCGAGTGAACGAACAGAGGTTTTGGGTTCTTTACTCCTGAGGGTCAAACCAAGCCTCCCTGGCCCTTAATCACAGGTTTGTTTCAGCTCCCGTGAAAATGGAAAGGTCTTAGCTGTTGACAAACGTCGACATTTTGAGAACCTAAGAATTTAATATTTACTTTACAAATTGTGGTGCTTTCCCATGGTAACTGCCAGTGTATATTTATTTTTAGAACACTCGCGAAACTGCCCAGGCCATCAAGGGTATGCATATTCGAAAAGCCACCAAGTATCTGAAAGATGTCACTTTAAAGAAGCAGTGTGTCCCGTTCCGCCGATACAATGGTGGAGTGGGTAGGTGTGCCCAGGTGAGGATGAGCCGCTGCTGTTTGAAAAGACGCAGCAAGGGAAAGTGATCAGATGGAGTGAGGCTGGCGGAGGTTAATCGGGCTGCTTCCGGTTGCTGTGATGACAGTCTTAGGACACCTTTGGATTAACCATGAAAAGAACCATGTTCTGAGCAACCTTGAAGTGAACAAAACAATCTTTTTTTAACTTTTATTTATTCATTTTTAGAGAGAGGGGAAGAGAGGGAGAGAAACATCAGTGTGTGGTTGCCTGCAACCTGGGCATGTGTCCTGACTGGGGATCGAACTGGCAGCCCCTTGGTTTGCAAGCCAGCAGTCAATTCTCTGAGCCACATCAGCCAGGGCCAAAACAATGTTTTTTATTTTTGAGGGTACATTTATTAAAGCTGGGGACAGTGAAACAAGGAGGAGCTTAGAAGAAGCAACAGGAGAGCCAAGGCAGGCCTGCTGTGGCTGTTTGGAAAGTCAGAAAAGGGGGCCTTGGAGACAGGTTGGGGAGGGGGTTAGCCTGAGAGGAGCTGCTGCAGCCCATGGCTCCCCTGGCTGCAAGTCTCATGGATCCCTTAGAGTTGAAGAGATGTGTACCTGTGGGGGAGAAGGGAGGGGAGGGAAAGGTGAGGACATGATCCCAGGAAGGAGAGCGCCCCATAAATTAATCTTGGTTGTAATGTTTTATTTAAATCGAGAAATGACTAATAGCCTCTATTTTCTTTCAGGCCAAACAGTGGGGCTGGACACAGGGTCGGTGGCCCAAAAAGAGTGCTGAGTTTTTGCTGCACATGCTTAAAAACGCAGAGAGTAATGCTGAACTTAAGGTACTCACAGCATTGAGGTCTTTATATGTATTCAGCTTGGGTGGTGGTTCAGCTAATGTTGCTCGTGTCCAGATTTATTATACAAACAGTAAAACACTACTGCAAAGGAACAAATGTAGTTACCAAAATGATGGCCTTGGTAATAGTTAATGTGGTTTGTTGCCTACATTCTTAATGGAGAGACGTGTTGAGTTCCACTTAGGAGTTAAACTGGTGTCAATGAAACACAGGTTTATCCGACATGTCTCTGGCTGTACCCCTTAGAGCTGCTAGGCCATGCTGACAGGGTCTTGTTTATCGTATAAGTCTAGAAATTGGCACTACTCTTAAAATGGTCTTTAACACGCACTTGGCACTGAGTTCGGCAGTTACTTGGATTTAATTTAAGGACATTTAGAATGAAGTTGACAAAATTGCTTGAACCAATACGCTGTTTGATCCCTTAAGGCTTGCCATTCCGAAATGAGTTCAGTATGGCCGGGGCTTCATTTCCCAGTGATGGCATTGAGATAACGCCGCCGCCTGGTGTCTTCCTCCCCTTCCTCCCAGGGCTTGGATGTGGATTCCCTGGTCATTGAGCACATCCAGGTGAACAAAGCTCCCAAGATGCGGCGCAGGACGTACAGAGCCCACGGGAGGATCAACCCCTACATGAGCTCCCCCTGCCACATCGAGATGATCCTCACTGAGAAGGAGCAGATCGTCCCCAAGCCAGAGGAGGAGGTGGCGCAGAAGAAGAAGGTGAGTGCTGACTCTGCCCAGCTCAGTTGGGTGTGTGAGGGTTGCGGTTGCCGTGATGACCAACTTAGGACACCTTTGGATTAACCGTGAAAGGAAACTGTTCTGAGCAACCAGCAGCCTTGTATTTTATTTGTGCTTTCATGGGTCTTCGTTTCTTGACTGACAGTGAATAACTCTGTACAACACTATTCAGTGTGTGGGAGCTGATTGTCTACTGATAGCCCCACCTTGGTGTGCATGGCCACTGCGAATGCAGCGAGTTCAGAAACAGCGCCCCTTACTAATCTACTAAGCCTATTTCCAGTAAATGGCAGTTCAGTGTTTTATTTTGTTGTTGCTTTGTTTTTAAGAAATACCATGTTTTCCTGTGTATAATGCATACTTTTTGAGGGAAAATAAGAATGCTCATTATATGCGGATGGTACTGATTCTGTCTATATGTTTTTAATTCTTTTATTTATGCTTATACATTAAATGCATAACTTTAGAAATAGTCATATCCATATGCAAACTATAATAATATAAAGAACAAGTATCTAAATATAAATAAAAATTGAATTGAAAAATCAAAACAAAAATTTTTTTTTCCCTCCTGAAAGTTTGGGCCAAAAATGCGGGTGTGCATTATACATGGCAAAATATGGTAATTGCCTCATTTTACTTTTAAGGTGTAGGCTAGAGCATGGTGGTTTGGCTTGCATACACTGTGAAATGATTCCCACGGTAGGTCCTCATAGATAGAGAAGAAAAGGGAAGCCCTGGCCCAGTGGCTCAGTTGGTTGGAGCATCATCCTGTACACCAAAAAGTTGTGGGTTTGATCCCCAGTTGGGGTGTGAACAGGAGGCAACCAACTGGTCTTTCTCTCCCCCTTCCTCTCTCTGGAGACCATAAACATCCTTGGGTGAGGATTAAAGAATAAGAAAAGGGGAAAAATTAAGTCTTCATGATAAGAACCCATGATTTACTCTACCAACTTTCCCATGTATCATACAGCATTGTTAGCTATTGTCACTTAAATATCCTCCATCCTTCCTGCCACCGGAGTCCTTACCAGCTATTCTCTTCTTTCCCCAGATATCCCAGAAGAAACTGAAGAAACAGAAGCTTATGGCCCGGGAGTAAATTCAGCATAAAATAAATAACTAATAAAAGTAAAACAGAATGTTGGTTGTCTTTATTAGTAAATATATTCCAAATGATCACACACGTTTTCTTCTGATTAGAATTAAAAACATTGTTTGCCATCTGTTACTTTTGGTTCATAAACATACTGTTTTGGATGTCTTGCTTTTTTGCACAAGGTGGAATTAGAACATGGGGAAATTCTGAAAATTTTCAGCCACTTTATTGAGATTGAACACACTGCAACTTGCCACAGTGCAATGGATCTTAGTAACGAGTATTGTTATGTCACTGAGAACATTTTAATCATCTGGAAGAGGAACCTTTGACAGTGCTTAGCTGTCACTCCCATCCTGCCCTAGGTAACACTTAACCTGTAGATAGGCCAGTGCTGACACTTAATGAAAGAAATCACAGTATGTAGCCCATTGTCACTGGTTTTGGCCTAGCCTAGTGTATTCAGAGTTTATCCATGTATCTGTTTCTTATTGGTGAATAATTCGTATCAATATAAGATTAGTTGAACATCAGGGTCTTTTTTTTTTCTCTTTAAGCCATTACAAATAATGCTGCTGTGAGCCTTGACAAGTTTTTTGCGGGGGCATGTTCTCGTATCTCTTGGGTATGATCCAAGATGGGACTTGCTGGATAATGGTAACTAGCAGATTTTTCAAAGCAGTTGTGCCATGTACAATAAATACCATAGCTCCGTGAATAGGGCTTCGAGTTCTCTCCACATCTTCAACACTGATACCTGTCTTAGTGGGAGTTAAGTGGCATAGCCATTTTTAAAAAGTATTTGAAGCTACTACATTTGTCCCAGTTACTCTCCCTTGGCCCCCATCCACCCAGCCCGGCCCCCTACTTACAGGCATTTCTTAAACTAAGCCAATTAAAGTTCACAGTTCATCCTGTTCTTGAATTTAAGCCCCTTTAGGAGAGTGAACGGTCTAGGCACGCCTGCGTTTGAAAACGGCCCGGCCCTCCTGCAGGTGGACTGCGCACCCCTATGGTGGTGAACCGATGGCACAGGCGTTATTCCTTGGGTTATGTTTTGAGTTTTGTTCTAGTATTTGGGGACGGGAAGCACATCAAGGCAGGGAAGCGCATTAACGCACGTAATAACCGCGAAGCTCAGGTGTCTGCCCTCGGGCTAGGAGCTTACGCCGGCAACGCCAACGCCCAGTCCCCGCCCCGACGTCACAGTACGTCCTGTGTGTCGTCAGGCTGACGCAGGCGCGTGTTGCTCGGGCTGTTTTGCCGTGTCCATTGGCTCGGCCGCGGCACGTCCCTCCCTCCGGAAGCACGGGCCTCTGCACTTGGGCTTGGTGGTTGCCGGTGAGTGGGCCTGGGTGGGCTCGGGCGTTAGGCCGGAGGTATGGGGCGGGGGTGGGCTGTGGCCTTGGCGCTCTTGGGCTGTGCCGCAGGCCCCGGCGTGGCCGCGCTGACCAAGCCGGCCCGCCGGGTGTCGGCTCTCCAGCCCTGGGCCCTTCGTGGCCCCCCTGCGCACTTTGGGGTACCCCCACCTTCGCCCTCCGGCGCGCCCCTGTCGCCCGCCCTCCGTCGCCCTTTTCCGCTCCCGCGGTCTGCGTCTCTTACCTGCCTGGCCTCCTTGCTGCGCCTCCCTTTATGTCCGTTTATTCCTGTGTTGGCCTGAATTGTCGGTTTCTTCGCCCTTGTGTTATCTTCATCACCATTCGCCCTCACTCACTTGTCTTTTCAGTCGGGGCCTGTCTTCACTCAGCCTGGCTCCAGGAAAATGATACACTAGACTGGGTACTTAGAGGGAGGTGGCGTTCCCCACTCTACCTGCACGATTTGAGGGAGCCTCGGCCTTTTCCTCTCTGTTCTATTGTATTGGACTAAGTCGAATGAAAGAAAATTCCTCTCCCACAGTTTTAATCCGTTTCGCTTGCGTTGTTGTAGTATCCGAGAGATTAAGTAAAGTGATAGTTTTGTCCGTTTATCATAGCCACTTTCTAGACCTTTCTAAGCCACGGTTTCCACAGGAAGTAAAATAAGTCACCAAAGAATCATTATGAAGATTAAGAAATGAAATACAGTATCTTCATTTCTGAAGAGAGCTAAAGGATTTTTTTAAAGCTATAATTAGGACAAGACTGATCAGTACTATTTGTTTTCGAGAGTTTATTTAAAACACAGCAATTACAAGAAGGTGAAAATGCATCTTTATGGTGGAGGGGATTGCCTGTCATCAGCCTAGACGTGCTCGGAGTGTTGCCAGTTGTTTTGGCGGGGAATTAACATAATCATTGTGTTTTGGGAAGAGGAAGAGGCAAAAGCCTCGGAGTAGGAAACCAGACCCAGAATTCTGGTCACAACTTGCTGTAGTTACTAGTTACCGTTTTGTGAACTTTGGACAGGTCACAATGGATTTTTTTTTTTTTTTTTTTTTTTAGTAACAACACTTATATAGCACTTAATATATGCAGACAGCAGCATATATTCTTCTGAGCTTGGTATGCATATTAATTTATCTGATCCACTGTCTAATCCACATCCTTGTGAGTTCGGCACTCTTACTGTTTATGTTTTACACATGAGGGAATTAAGGCACAGACTGGTTAAATAATTTGCCCCAAAACACCATAGAGAAGCGGGGAGAGCAGGTCTCAAATCCAGGCAGTGTAGTCCAGTCGGCCCGATTACCGCACCGTGGTACGTCTAAGAGTGCAACTCCTAAACCAGACCACCCCTTGGGGCTCTCCATGTCAGATTCTAAATGTCTGTGGTCAAAAATAATGATTCCTTGAAAAATGGTGAAAAAGACGCACCGCTTATTTGGCTTTAAAATATTTTGGTAAATTCTTGCCCTGGCTGGTGTGGCTCAGTGGATTGACCACCCACCTGCGAACCCAGAGTTCACCAGTTCAGTTCCCAGTTAGGGCAACACGCCTGGGTCGTGGGCCAGGTGCCCAGAGGGGAGACAACTGATCAATGTCTCTCTCGCACATGGATGTTTCTCTCCCTCTCTTTCTGCCTTCCCGTCTCTAAAAATAAATAAATAAAATCTTTTAAAAAATATTTTGGTAAATTCTTAAATTGCTATTTTAATTTGAATAAGGGACCTTTTTAAAGAATCCAGTTATGAACCCTTTGTAAAATAGCTGGTCTTTCATTGATGTGCATTTGGGTTTTGGTTTATAGCTCTTGCAATTCACTTGAGTCATCAAGATTGAATGGTCTGTGCCATCATTTACTTGTATCGTGAATCCGTTTAGATTGCCGTAGTGCAGACATGGTGCCCACTCATTTGTGGGTACATAATACTTCATTTACATGAGTTTGAAAATAAGAAATGTTAACATCCTGAATTACTAGCTTTATTCAGTGTTCTGAAGCTTCTTAGTTTTTCAAGCTACTCTGAGGGATTAAAAATTCTTGTAAATGTCCCTGGCCAGTGTGGCTCAGTTGGTTGGAGTGTCGTCCTGTAAACTGAAAGGTAACCAGTTCGATTCCCGGTTGGGGCACACGCATAGGTTGTGGTTTGGTCCCCTATCAGAGAGGCGTGCAAGAGGCACATCGGTGTTTCTCTCTCTCTTCCCCTCCCTTTCCTTCTCTCTAAAGTCGATAAGCGTGTCCTCAGGTGAGGATTAAAAAGAAACTGGTGTAAATTTAAGAAGTTTTTGGTTTAATAGGATAGTATATTGTGGAAGTAGGATGCGTTCTTGTTTAAGAAATTGCTGATTTTCAGAAATTCCAAGGTGATTTCTAATTATCAAGAAAATTAGGTATCTTAAGTTCTTGGAAATAAGCAAGAACTTAATTTAGTTATAATAATCATACTAAATAAAATTTTTTATTACATTGTCTCCCTTCATTGCCATTAAAAAGGAAAGGCAGTTGTATCAAGGGAGAATCGTTGCCTGTAAAAGACCAGCCGTTTTGCAGCCTAGAGGTCTTCTAAAGTGATAACTGAAAGAGTTTACTAACATGATTTGCCCATTTGTAGGTTTGGCTAATCAATACTGCCAGTCTTTGAAGGTGATTAGGCCATTATACGCACACTGAACTGGAGCGGAAGTCGGCATTACCAAGTTCTTCAGTGCTTTGTGCCTGCCTTTGCTTTGGGTGTAAATTCAGAGAGCAAGGGCTCCCAACCTCAACCGGGTTTTGGTTTAAATGAGCCCTACAGCAGTCCCTCAGAATCCTCAAGGGATTGGCTCCAGGACACCCTGCCACCATCCCTCCCCTCACCCACATCCCCCGATGTTCCAGTCCCCTGTATAAAACGGTAGAGTATTTGTGAGTAGGTGGACATATGCCTACACATCACTCCACTTGCATGGATGCAGTGAAGTGCTCTGTGCATGACAAACTCAAGTCTAGCTTTTTGGAATTTTCTGGATTTTTTTTTTTTTCAAATATTTTTAATTTGGGGTTGGTTGACTCCATAGATATAAAACCTGGGAATACAGAGAGCCAACTGTATATGCAAAATGTTGGACTGCCTAGCACTTAGGAAATGTTGGTGTCTTTCCTTTATTGTTAAATTTACAGTTGGCAGCAGTGATTGGAGACGCTTGGAGGCAGGAACCTCACTGTTATTTTCATGCCTACCACCTTTTATCCCTTTACCTTGCAGATAGCAGCATTTTTAAAAATATTCTTGCTTTTAGTTAATAGTATGATCTAAGTTTTTCATTCAGTGTAGAAATATTCCTTTCAAAGATCTTAATCTAGGTAAGTTCCTGCAGTCATCAGTCTGTGGTGAACTAATTTGGGTTTTTTTGTGTGTCTTTCAGCAGTTCAGGAGCCCCTAGCTGGGACGATGGTGTGCATTCCTTGCATCGTCATTCCGGTTCTGCTCTGGGTCTACAAAAAGTTCCTGGAGCCATACCTATATCCTCTGATTTCCCCCTTTGTTAGCCGAATGTGGCCTAGAAAAGCGGTACAAGAATCCAATGATAAAAGCAAAGGCACAGTGGACTACAAGGTAGGAACATTAAAATGCCTCGGATGAGGGAGGGTGGGTGAAGGGGGTGGTACAGTCAGGGTGAAAGAAATACTTGGCTTTTGGAAAGGTAGGTTCTTGGAACCAGAAGCTTCATTGATGTGTTTAATTTCCTTCTTTTTAAAAATAAGGGGTTTGGGCTGCTTGATTTTTTTTTTTAACTAATTAACATTTGGTTTAAACTAAGCTTTTAAACTCGACCTCTAATTAATGCATTTGTGCCTTGCCTTATGGCCAAGAAAATAACCAGTATTTACTGGCCAGTGAGAGTAATGATTGAATAGCTGATGGATGAGAAGAGTTGATACTAAAATAAGACAGTTTCAATGATTGATAACTTTGGAGGAGGACTTAATCGGAAAGATCATAGAGGGGTTTTTTTTCATTACATTTTTCTAGATGAGTATTTAGACAACAAATTGCCTTTAGCACTGGCGCTCGTTATGGTCACCTTGAGTTGTGTTCAGCTGCACTGCCAGGGGGTCCGGCCTGCAGCCCTGTATGGCTGTGAATTCGGCCCAACACAAAATCATACACTTACGTAAAGCCTAGTTTTCGCTCATCTGTTTTCGTTAGTGTTTGTGTATTTAATGTGTGGCCCCAGACAACAACTCTTCAGTGTGGTCCAGAGGCGCCAAAAGGTTGGACACCCCTGCATGATCCTGCACATTTCTACAAGCAGTTTTTTTTTTATTCTGAAGTTTGTCGACTGTTTCAAAGAGAGTATCTGTTATGATGATGTCTTTTTGTTGCAGTAATCTCTAAAATGGTTTTTCATTTTAGGGTGCAGACATAAATGGATTACCAGCAAAAGGACCAGTAGAAGTCTGTGATAAAAAGAAAGACTAAAGTGACTGTCCCAGAGGACCTCATTGTTTTCAAAATGGACCTAATAATTTGAAGCACCTTCTTTGTAATTGTCTCTGACGTTTTCTCTTAGACCAGAATGCAGGGTAGATAGTTTAGATATTTACCTGATACTAATCAGGAAATATGTGGTATTTATATTTAAAATGTATTTAGTTATATTTAATGATCTCACTTCTGAGTTCCTTTCTTACAGAAGCTTTCTTTCATATTACTGCAGTTTGAATAATATAAATAAATAGAAGGTTTATGCCAGTCAACACTGTTACTAAATCAGTACCTAAACATCCTTGGGCTTCTAGCTTTTATTCAGGCTCTTTGAATTTAAGTAGAGAGAGTATATTGTTACCATAAGGCAGTTCAGTGAGACTGTGTGGTGAAATGAAAGGGAGGTTTTGGAGATGATAATGACTCAACATGTAAGGTTATAATTATTGCCCAACACAGTGGAGCTCCTTATCTACGAGAGTAGTAGTTTCTGGTTATTATGCTGAAGAAATAGCAAAGACAGAAAATAGAGGAAATTTTTTTTTAAGAAAATGGGACACCTTTTACATAAATGTCTAATGCATATTATAAAATTCTAATCCTTGTTGCATTCCTTCTGTTCCTACAAAATGTATTAAATAATTCAGCTTAGCTGTGGTTGGCTTTTTTCTCTTAAGTTTAAATATTTTAAAAAGGGACTTTTTTTTTTTACCACATCAGAAAGCAGAATTTATAATAGCATGATGGTATCTGAATAGTTCTGAGGCAATGATGTTATTTTTTAAAGAGTAGATTGTGTCAGTTATTTATTGTTGCATAACCAGACACTCCGCAGCTCAGCGGTTCTCGACGACAGTGATGTGACTGCGCAGTTCTTCGCTGGTCGCGGCCTTTACGTGGCCTTTCACCCCTGGGCTGCTTCACTTTACGGACCTGTGAATGTTCAGAGTCAATATCTTTATATCCTATTCATGTATTCGCCTGAGGCATGCAGAGTTTGGAAGGGACTTCTGCCTTTGGGTCCCCAGTGAAGTCCTGGGGTCCTAACCAAGGCTCTATGTCTGATCAAGTCACTGATTCATCCTGGACTTCATTTGATAGAAATCAGTGGGTTTCAGCTTTCCTGTCCCAGCCCACCTGAGGGATAAGATGAATTCCTTTTAGCAACTAAATTCAGTTGAATTTTGTTTGTTGTTTAAGGTATAAAAACTATACTATAAAAATAGCAGATGTTCATTGTAAAATAATGCAACAAAGTTAAAGGAAAAGTTAATATTCTTTCACTAGTCTCACTCCCTTATTCCAGCTACCACTATTAGTAGCTGGAATGTAACCACTATTAGTTGTTTTTTTGTTCTTCAGCAGAGGATGTGTTTATTGATTCTTGCGAGGGTGGAAGGGGGAGAGCAAGCAAGAACATCCACATGAGAGAAACATCAATTGGTTTGCCTTTTGTAGGTGTCCTGCCTGGGAATTGAACCCACAACCTTTTGATGCGTGGGGCGATAGTCCAACAAACCAAACCACCTAGCCAGGGCTACTATTAGTTGTTTTGTATAGCCTCCTAGCAACTTTCATCAAATATACCATGTTTAAAAATCACAATATTGCAGGTGTATAATGTCCACACTCCCTTAGACCCCAAAGGCTTTGCTCACGTGGCTTTTGCTTTGTCCTCTGTTTTGTCTCTAATGCACACGTGCTGCCGTCTGTGTAGCTGTCAACCTGCCACATTACTGACCTTCTCCGTGGCTGGGGTGTAGCACTCTTACACTGTGCTCCGTATAAGTTTTGTAAATTTTGGTTAAGTCCTTGATCAGTGTTTATGGCATTATGAGTGTCTTCCATTTGGTGTTGTAAATCCCTGCTCCTTTCACCCTCCTTTGCTGCCCAAGAAAGATGCATGGACGGCATCAACAGGCTTCCCTTGGCCTCTGGGGTCTGCTGGGTTTGACCAGTGGGATCTGCAGCAGTGATGGGAAGGGAGGAGTGAAGTCGGGGTATTTATTCCCTTGGCTACGTCCCTTCAAGGCCTCTCCAGACCCAGTGTGTTCCTCAGAGTAAATGCACTTCGAGGTGGCCCACTCATCCACGTGCCTCCCTTCGGGTTCCACCAACCTCTCCCTCTCCTTGCCCTTTGGGGAAGGGGGGTGGTAACACCTCTCACTACTGGCACTGGGTCACTGCTTTACTCGGTGCTGTGTGGTTTCTGGAACACTGACTGGCAATGAGCATACGTACTGCCTGCCACATGGATTATGTGTGGTCTGGTGGCTTTCTCTCAGGCGGTGTTGCTTCCTGGGTTAATTACCTTGTCCTCCCAATTACCTTTACTGGTTGGTGTTGAGGCCTAATTCCCAGTGGCAGTTTTTGGGACTTTTTCTTAGCCACTCCCATGTTGGGGCTGTTGTTTCCTGAACCTCAACCCTACACCTTCATCCTTGGTTTACTCCTTATTTATTTATTTTTTTGGTAGCACACCATTTTTCTAGTTCAATACTATTAAGAGTTTGAGTATTAATGGAGTTTGAGAACAATTTTGTGAAGATCCCCCAGGTCACTCCAGGTCATTTAAATCTGCCTTCCCTGAGGATTGCAGGCCTTTTCCACTTCCTTCGCTCTTTTTTAAGATTTTTATTTATTTTAGAGAGAGAAAGAGGGAGAGAAACATCAATTGGTTGCCTCTCATAAACACCCCAACCAGGGATGGAACCCACAGCCCAGGTATATGTCCTGATGGGGAATCGAACTCTCGGAAACCTTTGACTCTGCAGGACAACGCCCAACCAACTGAGCCACACTGGTCAGGGGCCCTTTCCACTTCTGTCTCTGTCTTGAACACTGGCTCCCAATCTTGTATTTTACATGCCAGGAATATGTTGAAAAGCTGTAATGTTTCCATGAAAGACAAGACATTTTGACACCAAAAGAGTGAAAAAGAACTTAAGGATAAAGGATAACAGTAGCCTACTTGTTTGAATAAGTCTATGAAAAATATTTTTATGAAAAATTCACCATTTTGTCCATGTTTTTCTTTTTTCTTTCCTACAATCTGTCACTGTACATTTCAGGGTTACCTTTTTGGTAAGAGTTACTACCGGTTAAACATGCTGGCACTGAGCAAAGGTGTATCACACACGTGATCTTATCCGACCCTTATAAAACTTTGAAATACAGTCAAACAGGATCATAGAGTCTAAATTAGGATGGCAAAGCCATACTTTCATATGGTCTTAAAGTCCTGACCACCCACAGGGCAATCACAGCTGTGGACACCTTGGGAGTAAGAACTTCCGTGGGAAGGACTGGGCAGGCCTGGGGAGGGGGCAGTTTGGACTAATCACTGGTAATGGATTTGTCTTAGAGTTTTAATTTTGCTCACTTTGCAGTATGACTTTTTAACTTGCCTAGTTTTCAATAACTTATTTTTGCCTTAGTTAATTTCCACTGCATTTCCTGCCTCTTCGTGAGACAGGCTCATTTTCTTAGGCACTTATCCAAAGCTTACCTGAAAGACTCCAGTTTTGTTACTTTATTGTTTTGTTTTTTTCTCATTATTAAGCTGCCTTTCCAGTCAGCAGGTGAGTCAGCACTTCCACAAAGTGGCCACCACTGATGTTTTGTTCTAACAGACTGATAGAATTGAAAAGAAAATTTAACCACTAATTTTAAGCCTCCTGAACTCTAAAGCTAAATTTCCTGGGTTCGCTCATAATCAAAAGGAAAGGAGGGAGGGACGTTTCCTTGTGGTTTCCTCCCCAGGGAGCTACTGGCTGTTCAGTCCTCAAAGCCATACTCATTTACATGGCGGCAGCTCCTTAAGGAAGAGGCGGAGGCGGTGGGCAAACCCGTCTAAGTGAAGCAAGAGGTTGTGATTGAGAAGAATGGTAATGAGCTGTGAGGGGCTGGTGCATAACAGAGCCGCCACAAAAGACACTAAACACCCCAAATATTAAGCTTATGTGGGCCTTCGGGTACATCTAGCCCAACCCTCTCATTTCTACGAAGGGCAGAAATATTTAAAGACGTAGCCTAGATGCTGGGGCAAGGCGAGAGTGGAGTCTCCTGCAGCGCTGCTGTGTGCAGTTGTGCTGGGTGTGTGTTGCCAGTTTAGAGAGCATCACTCCCGTGGACAGCAGTGTAAACGATGCCTGTAGACCCACACATTGCACACCCACTGCCATACACAGGTTCTGCTGCTTGCAATTTGGCAAGTGAAGCTTAACTTCCTTAGTGTATTCATTTTGGTTGCTGCAGAACAAGTGACTAAAAACTTAGTGGCTTAAAACAACGCAAATTGATTGTCTTGTGGTTTCTACAGATCGGAAACCTGGGTGTCGGCATAGCTGCGTCCTCTGCTCAGGATTTCCCTGGGTTGGAATCAGGTTGTTGTCCAAGTGGGTCTGCAGTTCTCACCTGGACTTCTTGATGGTCGTGAGCAGGATTCATTTCCTTGAGGTTGCAGGACTGAGTGTCCCTGTTTTCCCTCCAGTCAGCCAGGGGCAGCTCTCGGCTCCTAGAGGCTGCCAGCTGTTCTTGGCATGCAGCCCCAGGAGGCAGCTCACCTGGATTTTCACTTCCTTCCAGGGCAGCCAGAGCACATCTTTGACTTCTGTCTAATCTGAGATGAGCAGAGAAGGTTCTTGGCTTTTAAAAGTGCTCATGTGATTAAATCAGATCTCCCTGCTTCAAGGTCAACTAAATTGTGACCTTAATTATAATTGCAAAATCCCTTCCCAGAAGTTCACTTTTGATTGATGTTTGGGAGAACACCAGGGGCCAGGACCCGGAGGTGGTGGGGATGTCTTGGAAGTTTGTCTACCACCTCTTGCTGACTAATGCTTCTAGTCCTTCAATTACTTGGGAATCCACTTTGGATCTGAATTGCATGGTCTCCACCTATCAATGCCCCAGGCTTCAGTGATTTTAAACTCTCAGGGTTTATAATCTTGAAATTTAAAGTGCTACTCAGGATAGCCTTTTCTGTCCCCATGTCCGATGGCTAGAAACCATTTCAGAGGAGGGCAAGAGGAAGCAGTTAGAGTGTTTCACAGAAGGCAGCTCATAATCATGTGGAAACATGTTTTAGCAGGGAAATACAATTTCAAAGCAAAATGAAACACTCCAGAGTGGTAAAAATTAAAGATCAAGTGTTGGAAGGATGAACAGAAAGGGTTTGTATATGTTGCCAGTGGGAGTGTAAATTGGTAGAACTTTGGAAGAGAATTTGGTATTATTTGGCAAAGTTGAACATGCACCTACGAATCTTCCAGGACTGAGCCCTTAACGTGTGAAATCTGACGCTGTCTCTGGGTAGGTAGTGTCTGAAATAAGCTGAATTCTCCGACACCTGGCTGGTGTTGGAAAATTGCTTGGTGGTCTGGGGGAACACCCCTCTCCCCACACCGGGAATCGGCCCAGCGCCCTTTTAGCCACATTTAAATACCACACCCTCTAGGAAGCCTGTTCTCCCTTTCAGAGGGTGTGTTGCCCCTTGTAGGAGAAAGCTTCTGCAGGGGACCTGTGCTTCAGAGAGCTGGGTACCCACTGTGTCTTTCACAGGATGGTGAGCTCCTTGCAGACAGCCACCTCCCACAGTGCCTCTGCAGATACGTTTGCTAATTATTTTGGAACTAAATACAAAAAGTGCAGCACGGTTAGAAATCACCAAATGCTAAATCAACAAATTACTTGGACCTCTCCCCCTGACATTTTAGTAGCCCATGATAGGGCAGTTTCAATGCCCTTGTCAAACAGCTAAGCCACCACTCTGACATCTGGCGACCTCGGGGAAGGCTTGGAGGTTCTGGTCACTGCTCCTCTGTGCTCTTTCCTCTGGATGTCCCTATCTCCATTCTCCATGCCAGGGCAGGATGCACCACAGACTAGACCGTACATCCCTTAGGCTCATGCTGCTAACTTCTGGGAGGGTCACTTTGTCTAATGAGACCAGCAGTCTCATTACTGCATAGTCACACCCTCCTACAAAACATGATTGTGTGTTTCTGAGAATGATTTTTACCTATTTGACTCACTGGCACCAATAACTCTGGCCATGTCCTCTGAGGTCAGTTACATTTCTTCAGACCTTCCCTGGATTAGCTGTTTGTACCCAGTGTTTCGGATTGAATTATGTCCCCACTGCACCCCACCCCCACCCCCAAAATTCATACGTTTAAGTTAGACCCCTGGTACCTCACAATGTGACCTTATTTGGAAACAGGATCATTGCAGGTGGAATTAGTTTAGATAGGGTCATTAGGGTGGGCCTTAATCTGGTATGACTGGTATCCTTATAATAAAAAAAAGGGAAATTTGGACACAGACTCACATAGAGAGAACACCATGAGACGATGAAGGCAGAGACCAGGTGCCCCTTCTACAAGCCAAGAGAAGCCAAAGACGGCCAGCAAACCAGCAGAAGCCCAGGGCAGACATGGGGCAGTGTCTCCCTCGCGCCCCACAGAAAGACCCAGCTCCGCCTACACTCCAATTTCAGACTTGTGGCTTCCAGTACTTAGAGACGACACATTTCCATCGTTCAAACCTCCCAGGTTGTGGTATTTGTGTTACCACAGCCCCAGCAACTTAACACAGCCTGGTGCTAGCCCGAGTTAGTCGGAACCTCAGGTGAACATGTGCGCAGGTGGAGGTGCCTACAAACAGCTCTGCAAGGACGGCCTTTCCCGGCGAGTGGCTGGCAGCCAGGTGCCTGGCTTGGATGCCAGCTTTGTGATGTTGGAGAGTCCATTTAACTTGAGAGTGTAAAATGTGGAGCGTGAAGAAGTGCTTCTTCTGGGGAGTCAGAGTGACTATTAAATGAGTTAATATCCCTGAAAGTTTCACAACAGTGCCTGGCCCAGGCAGGTGTTTTCAAAACACCATTAATACTGGTTTGCAACTCATCCTAATTTGTCCCCAGAGGAAGGACACCGTGACAACGGCACTGAGCACCCTCCCCTAGGTCCCTCCTGCAGTGATGCAGCCCATAGCTCCTCTCAGGAGGAAGAGTCAGGGAACTGGGGGAACTGTGGCCACAGTCCTGGCTGTCCAAGTGGCTTTCTCCCCAGGCTTTAGCCTCAGGGCTCAGGAAAGGGGAGGACAAATGGGGGATCTGGGGACACAAATGTGTAGCTGGGCTCTGCTGCAGGCCGGGGGATTGGAGGATGAATTGGTGGCCCCTGCCTGTTAATTCTGCCAAATAGGCAACCCCCCAGAACTGCCAGCCACCACTTTCTGAACACGCAACTCGACCTGTGGCAGTGTCTTCCTCGGCTGATGACAGCGGGCCTGGCAGGGGATTCACTCTCACAGCATCAGGTAAGGCCTCAGAATGCCGGTTCAGGAGCCTGCACTGTCCCGTCCCCTGCACAGCTTCCAGGCTGTCTGGTCCTTGTCCGAATCCTCTCAGGTCCCTGGGCCCAGCTCCTCATCTCGAAAATAAAGGGACGCGGCAGTTGCCAGTGCTCCTTCCCAGGGGTAATTTTATTCGACAACCTGTTCAGCCAGTCTCTGCTTCAGCGCACGTAGGAACTGTGATCTCACTTTTCTTCTGGTAGACAATCTCACTACTACTAAGCTTACTTCAGCTTCAGCTATTGGACAATGCTTCCCGAGTCATTCAACACCTTTCCAGGCCAACCCTTTCTCACAGGGCTGTTTGGAGATGTAAACAGAATCACAGAGCGCAGCTCATGGCAAACAACCCGTAATGTGAATCGTTGATTCTTAGTGCCGATAATGTTGTTGCAGGTTCTTTCATGGAGCTGAAATCCTCATCCTGTAACCCTCAGCCCTTGGTCTTCATTTGGTTCCCCAGACAAAACCAAAGAAGTCTAGTCATGCCCCCGAGAACGTTTCATTTACCTTAAGTTAATGAAGTTGTTCACACCCAGGTCTGTCAGCCATTCCCCATGGGACAGGATTTCCAGACCTCTCGTCATCCTGCTCGCCCTTCCCAGGCCAGGCCAGTTCTGGTTAATCATATCCTGCTTCCAAGGAGGGCCCATGACCCAGACAGCATAATGTCTGAGCTACTGCCACCCGCATTATGCAGGCGAGCTAACATTTATTGAAAAAGGCATGCTTCGTGAATTACCGAATTCTCACAGCACCCGTGAGATCGGAATGAGGTGTTCCTGTCTCCATTTTACGGACAGAAAAATGTGGCTCAGAGAAGTGAAGTAGCTGTCACGGAATGCATGTCCATGTCTCCCCAAATATTGATGCATAAGCCCGACCCCTGATAAGATGGTATTAGGAGGTGGAATGGAGGCATCAAGGTTAGATGAGGTCGCGATGCCTGCAGCCCCACGTGGGATCAGTGTCTATGAGAAGTGAGACTCGAGCTTCCTTTCTCTGCCACGTGAAGGTATGATGAAACGACGCCATCCGCACACCAGGGAAAGGGGCAGAACCGGGCTCCAGGTATGTCGGGTATGCCTTGATCTTGGACTTCTCGCCATCAGAACTATGAAATAAACGTCTGTTGTTTAAGTCACCTAGACTGTGGAATCCCGTTGGAGCAGATAACTAAGAACTAAGAGAGGAGCTTTCCCAAAACCATTCAGCGCATAGTTGCAGAGCCAGAATCCAAACACAGGTCTGACTCCCAAAGCCCGTCTTTCTCAGGGGAGTAGGAAAGCTGAGCACTGATGTTGCAACAGCTGGAAACAGTAACCTGGTGGGGGTGAGGGGTGTCTAGGGGCTGCTTTCCGAGTGCCCTTCCGGTAGGCAACAGGTCCTTCAGGTTCTAAAGAGAGACTCAGCCCCCCTCCAGGTGAAGCCTGTACTCACAGGTCAAGTCCGAATTCAACTCACAACACAGAAGAGCCGCACTCCAGACCTTGAAAACCAGTAACTGTCCAACGGACAGTTTGGCAGGTTTGGAAGGACACCTGTCTACCCCTGTAGCTCCACTTCACGCCCCACCGTTCTTTTTCTTCTGTGATCAGTGTTGCAGTTTTCTGTATTACATGTGTTTGCAAGTCACTTTAAATACGTCTAGAAAGGAGAGTATAAGCAAACCATCCAGTGAACAATTAGCCCCTGCTGTTTCCCTTGTACGACGTCAACTCTGAACTGAACCTCCTGGAACACAATTAAGCTCTTTTAGTAGCCTGCCCTACTCACTGAGCTTACGGTTATCGAATGTCTTCTGGGATCCTTTTAATTTGAAACACATGCAACTTTTTAAAGATTTTAGTCTCCAGTCTACAGCATTTCACATTTAGTTGTATTTATTTTTTAATGTATTTATTTTTTGATACAAAATTCACAAGGTACAAGAGTACACACAGATAAAGATTTCTCCCTCCCACCCTGGTTCCCCAGCACCCAGCTGCCTTCCTAGGAGGCAGTCAAAGTCACTGGGTTTTCTTTATATTTTCAGAGATATTTGCAGCATGCACAAGCAAATGAAGACATTTATGCATTTTACTTTGTTTTTTTTATGATGAAAGTAATATACAATATGCACTGTTTGCTTTTTTCTATTAAAAGCATATCTTTAAAAAATATTTATCTTGAACATCAGTGGATATTAGGTGGTTTTCTGTTGTTCAATGTTTCAAAAATACTATAGTTACTGCTAATAACAGAGCCTCAATGTATAAGAAGCAAAAATTGCCACAATCCAAGGGAGAAATAGATAGTTCTACAATAACAGTTCGAGACTTTAATACCTCACTTTCAATAATGAATAGAACAGCCAGACAGAAGAAAAGTAAGGAAATAGAGCACTTGACAACACCATAAACAAATTAAACCTAACACACATGTACAGAACGCGACCCCACTACAACGGAATACTTATTCTTCTCACGTGCACGTGGGATATTCTCCAGGACAGACCATACATGGAGCCACGGATTGAGTTGCAACAGAATTGAAACATTGATTCTGTTGATATCATGTTAATATCATATCTATATTCAAGGGATATCACACAAAGTATCTTCTCTGACCACAGTAGCAGGCGGTTAGAAATCAACAATGGGAGGAAAACTAGAAAATGTACAAATCTGTGGAAACTAAACAGTAAACTTTAACAACCAGTGGGTCAAAGAAGAAATCACAAGGGAAAGGAGAAAATACCCTGAGACAAATGAAACTAAAACGTGACACACCAGAGCCTATGGGACACTGCAAACAGGGAGGAATTTATAGTCATAAACGCTGACATTACCGAAAAAAAAGGAAGATCTTAAGTCAACAACTTAACTTTACAATTTAAGAAACTAGGAAAAGAATAGTAACCTGACCCCAAAGCTAGCAGAGGAAGGAAATAGTAAAAATTATGACAGAGATAAACAAAATAGAGAACTAAAAAAATAGAGAAAATCAATGAAACCAAAAGGTGGCTTTTGGGCCCTGACCTGGTTAGAACGTTATCGCCAATGTGCCAAGGCTGCAGGTTTGATCTCCTGTTGGGGCACGGACCAGAAGCAACAAATGAAGGCATAAATAAATAGAACAACAAATAGATGTTTCTCTCTCCTCTCTCTCTTTCTCCCAAATCAATTTTTTAAAAAGTCAATTCCAAATGGGTCAAAGACCTTAAAAGCTACAACTATAAAACTCTTAGAAGAAGATATAGGGGGAAAGTTTTACAACGTGGAATTTGGCAATGATCTTGGATGTGACATCAAAGCACAGGCAATAAAAGAAAAAATAGATAGATTGGACTTCATAAAAATTAAAAACTTTTGTATATCAAAAAACACTAGCAACTGAGTAAAAAGGCAATCCACAGAATGGGAGAAAATACTTTTAAATCATGTATCTGATAGAGAATTAATATCCAGAATACATTGTGAACTGCTTCAATTCAACAACAAGAAAAAAAACAACCTGATAAAAAACAAAGAAAGGACTCTGGCCACAATGCTTGGCCTTTCACCTGAGATTTCCTGAATTCCAGAGACACCAGGAGACACATTTGGGCCCGAGAGTCTTCAAGTTCCAATTCAATCTCATATTCAGATCACAATAAAGCAACCATTAAAAAAAAATCTGTTCTCCTGGAAATTTGCTCTTATATGCTGATTATATTAGAAGGCGAATTCTTGAATGTCTGAGTGATTCGTTGTATAAACTTTAATAACTTAAAAAAAAACCCAAACTGTTCCATGTTACAGTTTCTTATGGGTGAAATGGAGACTAATACTTTAGTGACAAGGTTGTGAGGATCAGGCCGAATTACGTATGTGTGGATCTCACTGTGTTAATACATCCAGGTACACATGTTTTGTTACTAAGATGCTGATGAACATTCTGGTCCCGCTGGCCCCAGCGGGTTAATGGCCGCTGTTTACTTTTCAGAAAGCTGTTCCCTCGGGACTGTATCAGGCTGGGCTGGCTGTTTTGGTTCTTCATGGCAAGTTAACTCAATATTTTTAAAGTATATTTTATTGATGATGCTGTTACATTTGTCCCACTTTTCCCTCCACTTTATCCCCCTCCACCCTGCACCCACACTCCAGCATTGCCCCCCCTCCGCCGCCCACGCCCGGCCTGGCCCTTTGTTCATGCCCATGGGTCACACAGATAAGTTCTTTGGCTTCTCCATTTCCTACGATTTTTAACCTCCCCCTGTCTATTTTGTGTCTACCAATTATGCTTCTTATTCCCTGTACCTTTTCCCCCATTCTTCCCTCATCCCCTCCCTGCTGATAACTCTCCACGTGATCTCCATTTCTGTGATTTTGTTCCTGTTCTAGTTGTTTGCTTAGTTTGTTTTTGTTGTTGGTTCTGTTTTCAGGTTCAGTTGTTGCCAATTTTCAATTGTACTGTACAATGCCTGTTTTCTCTGCTAGGCCCAGGTTTGAAGCGCAGTGCACTCAGAATTGCTAAGTAAATATTGAACAAAGGAACGAATGAGCCAAGTGGACATCCTCAATCAGAAGCATTGTACTTTTTTTTTTTAACTCCTTACTTGAGGACATTTTCTCATTGCTTTTGGAGAGAGAGAAAGAGAGAAAGAGAAACTTCAATTGGTTGCCTCCCATATGCACCCGGAGCAGGGATCAAATCCACAACCTAGGCATATGCCCCCACTGGGAATCGAACCCTTCAGCTTCGAGACAATCCTCCAACCAAGAGCCCCACCAGTCAGGGCCTCAGTCAGAAGCATTTTAAACATCTCTCTGGAAAGTCACTGAGTAGTGAGGAGGATGAAGAAAGGTCACACAGGACTGCAACTTGAAACATTTTAATATTTCCAAAGACGCACTTGACATTTCACTGCTTGATTGGCTTTCCGGTGTGACTCAACGTATTTCTGGATGTACTTGATTTTCATATGTCTAACCAAAATGAGCTGGGAGGGTTATAAATCTGCTGCTGCAAAAAATAAAAACCATATGCCTTCCAAAGTGAACTAAACTTTTTGGGTGCATTTTCTGCTTACAGTTGTTTTCTAAGTAGCGTGATTAACTTGTGCAGTCCTAGACTGAAAAAGTGTTGAGAAGCAGGTAGTCATTTGCAAGTTCTCCTTTTAAATAAGCTTTTTATTTTTGAATATATTACTCTTCTATTGCCACTACATAAATTACCCCAAATTTAGTGGCTCAAAACAGCACAAATGCCCTGGCTGTGTAGCTCAGTTGGTTAGAGCATCGTCCTGATACGCCAAGGTTGTGGGTTTGTTCCCCAGTCAGGGCACGTGTAGGAATCGACCAATCCAATGCATCAATATGTGGAACAAAACAAATGTTTCTCTCTCTCTCTCTTCTTTCCTCTAGCTCTCTAAAAATCAATAAATAAAAAATTAAACCAACACAAATGTATTATTTTATAGGTGAGAAGTCTGACACGGTCTCATCGAGCTAAAATTTGGGCATTGACAAGAGCATGTCCCCTTCTGCAGGCTGTAGGGGACAACTTGTTGCCTTCGCCTTTCCAGATTTTAGAGGCCACCACCCACATTCCCGGTCTCTTGTCATCTTCACGGCCAGCAATGCCCGGTTCTCTCTCACACTGCCTCGCTCGGTCTTCCAGAGCCGTTTTCATGACACTTCTTCAGCTTGTCTAACTTGCTACTGTTGTGATTGTATTGGATCCACCCTGACAATACAGGATAACCTCCCTATTTTTAGGTTGTCTGATTAGCGCCCTTAATGCCACCTGCAATCTCAGTTCCCCTTTGCCTTGTAACCTGACATATTCTTAAGGTCTGGAGGAGTAGGATGTGGACATCTTTGGGGGACTTTTATTCTGACGACCACATGGAATAATTTTGAATTTCCCGAAGAGCTGCAAGGTACAGAGAGATCCTATATATGCTTCACCCAGTTTCCCTTAATGTTAATATCTTATATAACCATAGCACAAGTGTCAAAACTGGGAAATTAATATGGGTACAATAGCTTTACCTAAACTCCAAACTTCATTGGGATTTCATTAGTTTTCCCACTATTGTCTTTTTTGGTTCCAGAATTCAATTCAGGATAACTCATTGCATTTGGTGGGAGGGTTTTCATGGCCTTCCTGTTAGTGGTTCTGCCTACCTAGACACCGAAGTAGTCAAGTCAGTCGAAGTTACTTGTGCAGGCAGCACTGAAAGTTGGTGACTAAAGATAATACTGCGCACATTAGATGTATGATTAATAGTTTTCAAAGGACTGTTACTCCGATCGATGCATGCTTTATATGCTGTGAAAATCATTCCTAATCTTCTTTAATTTATGACCTTTGCCTAGGAACACTGGTGAGGATTTTTTAAAAAATTATTTATTTTTTAATTTGAAGACATCCCCAAAATACAAAAGGGAGGGGGATGTTAAATTTCACTAACAGGATTGCCCCAAAGTAGAATAAGTGGCTTCTTGGTCTATAAAGCCAGTTCTGAAGAGATATTTACAATTGTTGCTAGGTCATTTGGGCGTAGACTGTGCAATTTTGGCACAGGCGAAAGTATAAAGTACTTTGAGTTTGGTTTTGGTGCCTGACTCTGCTTTTGCTATAATTTTAAAATAAAATTCTATGTGTAATTCATATTCACTGCAGAAAAATTAGAGACCACATAGGTAAAAACTAATTTTAATCATACATGATCTCATTCCCCAAAGTTAACAATTGTTAATATTCTTCTAGCCTTTCCCCCATTGGCACACGTATGTAGGTATTGTACATATACTTTATTTACGAAAATTGGATTAATACTATAGACACTGTTTCTGCTCAATATATCATGAGCATGTATCCACAGCATTCTTCACAATGGCTACGTAGCAGGGGCACACCTCTTTTTAGCTGGGCTCCTAGTTACCTTGGGTTCTAATGTATTTTCCAGTAATCCTTCTGCAAACTCAGGCAACTGAATTGGCATATATGCTGAAAAAGTATATGAGATCCGTATTGTACTTTTCAGAGCACACTGGAACATATTGACTGTGTAAGGGAAATAACAGTGATACTTAGAGCATTACTTGGAGAAATAAACAAGTGCATAGTGCATACCACTTAGAAAACAGTAAATGATTTGAGTTAATTATTATTACCGTTATTGTCAATAGTCCTGTGTGGGAAGCATCATCATCATCTTGTACATATTTCAGATGAGGAAACTAGCTGGGAAAAGTGTTATACAGCTCAAGGACATCAACCTTGTAACTTAAGCACATTTAACTTCAAATTCCATACTTCAGGCGCTGCAGGGTATGGATTCTCCTGCTTGTGGGACTTGTCCTTTTAAACATATTTATTTGTTAAAAAGAGGGGAAGGGAGAGAAACATAGCCCAGTTGCCTCTTGTACGTGCCTCAACCTGACCTGCAGCCCAGGCACGTGCCATGGCCAGGAACCAAACCTGTAAACTTTCAAGTTCATGGGCCGATACTCAACCAAGTCACGCCGGCAAGGGCCGGACACGTCCTTTTTGGCAACATTGCAGTCGTAGACCTGTTAACTGTCTCCATCAAAAATTATTTCCTGGAAGTTAGCCCTCGATATAACAGTTTGAAAAGAAGATAAAAATTTAAAAAGATAAAATGATAAATTATTTTCCTATTTCCCAATTCATTTGGAGTCCTACAAGGAATTGTTTGACTTTGGGATGATTACTCGGTTGGCACATACAGCAGGGTTAATAAAGTTAAACCACGAGAATAAGTGGTGTATTGTTAAGCAAGGACTCCAGCAACAGGGAGAAGAGGGCTCATCAGCTTCTGGATTTTGCCACGTGGCTTCGAGGTTGCCCTGCTGGCGATAGGAGGGCGGAGAAACGCCTGAAGGACTACATTTCCCAGAAGTCCGCCTGCCACGCGCCACGTGACCGCCGGCTGGCTCGCGCCCGGCCGTTCGGTTCCCAGCAGCGTTCTCGGCCGCTTCCCTCTTCTTTCCCAGCCTCCCGGCCTCCGCACCGACGCGGCCGGGGCGCGAGCAGAGTCGGCGCCGAGTTGGAGCAGGAGCCGGAGCCGGAGCCGGAGCCGCAGAGACGCGGAAACATGGAGGCCTGAGCCGGGGGCGATCGTGGCTTCTCCTGTTCCTCCTCTGCTGCCTGCTCGTCCGTGAGCTGGAAGCGGTCTCCCCGCCGGCTGAGACAGGTGGGCTGGGAGATCCGCCGGGCCCCCAGCTCCTTGTCAGAGCGGATTCGGGGACGCCCTTTCTTCCCCTCCCCCGGTCAGCGTCGGGAGCTGAGGGGCCGCGCTGCCACGGAGGCGGGGAAGGGTTCCTTCCTGCCAATCGGGGACCGGGCCACCCTGGAGAGGCTGAGCCTGAGCCGCCAGAGCTGCCCCACTCGCGTCCCGTCCCCAGCACACAGTGGCACTTGGAGTCGAGGGGCGAGGGGGCGTGCTACCCGAGAGAGCCGGGGGATCTCCGTCCGAGTCTGGAGCTGGGCTGGGAGGTGGGGGGTGGAGATACGTGAGAGCAAGTTGACCCTTGGGGAGGTAGGGTGCTGCTGGTCTGACAAATGGGCGTGTGATGGGTAGGGCGGGCAGTAGTGTTTGTTTTTTCTTTTTTTGGCAAGTACATTTTTATTGACATGTAATTGACATTCCATAAACTTCACTTTTGAAAAGATAATTGAAGTATAACTCAGTGGTATTTTAGCACTTTCACAGGGTTGTGCAACTAACTCCACAACATTTTTATCACCCCCCAAAAAACCCCATAGCCAATGGGCAGTCATTCCTCTCTCTCCCTTTCCCCGCCCTCTGACACCCAGCAGTTTCGTTTTAACCGAAGGGGGAGAGGAGAGCGCGAAGTTAGCTCAAGTGTGTGTGGCCGGGGCAGCAGTGGGGAGTGACGGTAGTGGGGTGATAAAGCTGACGGGATGGAAGTGCTGGAAGGGGTAGATAGGCCGAGGGAGCGGGGCCGTTGGAGTGGGATCCTTGAAAGGGGAGAAGGGAGGTTGGAAGCAGAGGTGTGTGGAACAAGGTCCTGTGCTGAAAAGATATGAAGACACAAGCGGTGGAGGCCTGGAGAACAGTGTCACCTTGCAGAGCACCTGGACATTGGGGCTCAGGGGAAGGACTGGATGGAGGTGGAAAGGAAGAGATTCCATAGGAATAGGTGAAATGGTTGCTGCCCAGTATGAAGTTTGTGACTGGAGCTTTCTCAAGGATTATTCTGCTTTGTAGTTTTTTATTTTATGTAATCCTCTTGTTGACTGAGAGATAGACTGGGCAAGTATAAATATTTCCATTCTGCAGATGAAGAACCTGTCTTTTAGGGGTTAGGTGACTTGCTGAAACTCACAAGGTTAGTAAGTAAACAGGGAAGAATGAGGTGGGGATTAAAGAGTGATTGAGGAAACTCGCAGCTGCAGGTGGATTAAGCAGCAGAGAATTGAGGTGGGGCAATGATACAGGAAGGAGATTCAACTGTTAAATATATTAAGAAGTCTATATTGTTATGATAGGTTAAAGACTTTGTTCTTGTGCCATTTAAATATGAAAAGTGCAAGCGGTGGAATAATATGTTCCCCCATGTACCTGTTCCTCAGCTTCAACAATTAGTACTCAGGCTAGTTTAGTCTTTTCTCTGCCTCTATCCATTCATATCCCTACTCCCAAGTACATTTAAACAGGTCATAGGCATGCCATTTCATTTGTAAATATTTGAGTATACTGTTGTAGAAGGCTGAATGACTCTCTTTTTATTGAATAATAGACCCACAGTACTATTATCACACCTGAAAATAGTAAGCTCTTATTATCATCAATATCTAGGACTTATTTTTAATTTTTAAAATTGCTTTGAATGGGAGAAAGAGAAACATCAATTTGTTGTTGCACATACGTATGCATTCACTGGTTGATTTTTTTTTTTTAGATTTTATTTATTAATTTTTAGAGAGAGGGGAAGGGTGGGAACAAGAGAGGGAGAGAAACATCAATGTGTGGTTGCCTCTCGCACGCCCCTAACTGGGGACCTGGCCCACAACCCAGGCATGTGCTCTCTCTGGGAATCAACTGGTGACACTCTGGTTTGCAGGTCGGCACTCAATCCACTGAGCCGTACCAGCCATGGCCACTGGTTGATTCTTACATGTACCTGACCCAGGATTAAACCTGTAACCAACTGAGCTACCTGGCTGGGAATAGGACTTATTTTTTAAAATGTGGTATCCAGTTGGTATGAGGGGAATAGGCAGTGCAAAGACCTGGTTGCTTGCTCCCCTGAAAAGTGTGATTGTTTTCCTGATTTTTCCACTGGATCATACTAGCCTGTTTTCTTGGTTAATATGGTTCATCCTTCTACAGAAAGTTTGAAGAATTGCCATTTTGGCTTTTTGTGGATGGAGTTTTGTGAGGGCTGAGAAAAGATAGAAGTGAAATATACTGCGACATGTACAAATAACTATTATGTCATACTGCTCTAGCTACTTAGGCAATTTGATTATGTTTATCTCTAGATAATTACACATATTGTTACAAGTTTTTTAATATGTATATGTTAGCTTTCTATGACTACTGTAACAATTACCACAAATTTAGTGGTTTGAAACAACAGACTATTTTAAAGTCCCGTGTTTCAGAAGTCTGAGATGGGTCTCATTGGGTTAAAGTCAGTGTGTCAGCCTGACCATGTTCCTTTCCGGAGGTTTCTAGGGAGCATCTGTTTCCTTGCCTCTTCCAGTTTCTAGAAGCTGCCACATTCCTTGGGTTGTGCCCTCTTTTTTCCATCTTCAAAGCTGGCAACCTTGCATTTTTCTGACATTCTTTTGAAGTCAGTTTCTGACGACAGCCGGGAAAGGTTCCCCACTTTTAAGGACCCTCAGGGATTAGGTCAGGCCCACCTGGATAATTCAGGATAATTTCCCCCATTTCAAGGTTCTTAGTTATAACTGCAAAGTCCCTTCCACCATTTAAGATAACAGACTCACAGGTTCCATGGATGCGGATGTGCGTGTCTTTGGGGCTATCATTCTGCCTGCCACAGTGTGCTTTGGGATATTTTGCCACATCTTAAGAAAATAGGTGGTTTCTTTTGCTGCTATAAATGCAATGTGTGATCTTTCACTTTGTAGGTATGGGAGTGGTCAGTGCCGGAGAGGACGGTTCAACTTCCTTTTCAGGGACGATAGACAGACCTGGGAAAACGTGGGACATGGAGTGCAGGCTTTGATAAAAGGAGACCTTTAAAAGTGATTAAGTACAAAAGCAGTGTAACAGCATGTAAAGTCTTACTCTATTTTATTTTGGTCTCTTTTTAATATTCATGTTTTTATACTTGTAATCAGAGCGTGTATAATCTTGGCCAACACTTGAAGTCCTAGATCCCGGGCAGTGGGGGTTCCCACGCCCGGAGGGGAGGGCGGGGCATTCTGTCCCACTGTGCGATGCGGGCGCCCTCAACTCCGCAGGTCAATGCTTCGAGAGAGGGAACATTCTCCGGAAGATGAGCTCCTGTGAGGCTTGGGCTTGAAGCCCTTTCTAGAATTTTCCTTCTGGGCCTCATCTGGGCGTGGTTGAGCCGGGTGGGCCTGAAAGCACAGGAGGAAGATGGCCCTTACTGCTCTGCCCGTGCCGGGTCTGGGAGAGGGCTCTGAGTCTGGAGGTGGAAGGGTTTTCAGGAAGTCCTGCAGTTGGATATCCCGCTTCTTGAGGAGGTTCCGCCTTCCAGCTTATCTGTGGAGGTCCTGACTGTCTCGGGGTGGTGAGTTTTAGCCCTGCTTATCAGTAAGTGTGTGATGGGAATCCTTAAACTTAAAGGCAGGACTGGATATTTATTTTCTCTGGTAAGGTTCTCAGCTGAGCTGAATACTCTGAACTACTTATAATCTGCTTGTAAACAGTTTGTAAGTTATCCTCATGTTACTTATTTTTCAACAAAATAACCTAAACTGGTAGGGTGGAGAACAACTTTACAAATAGGTTGTATTTACTAAAAGGTTTTTTTTCCCCATCCCTTTTAGGAAGGTTGGCTAGTACTTTTTGATGGCTTTAATTTTTGTCACACTTTTTAGAAACGCAGGCGCCAGGTGGGTGGAGAGGTGTGTGGAGAAAATGGGCGAAGGTGGTCAGAAGGTGCCGACTTCTGTTGATACTTCAGCCCTCGGGATGTGATGTACAGTGTGGTGGCTGCAGTTAATGACACTGTACTGCACATTTGAAAGTTGCTAAGAGACTAGATCCTAAAAGTTCCCATCACAAGCGAAAAATGTGGCTGTGTGGTGACGGATGTTAACTAGACTCACTGGTGATCATTTCACAGTGTCTGCACATGATGAGTCATTATGCTGCACACCCGAAACTGTCAATAATATGTTCTTACATGTCAGTCTTATTTCAGTTAAAAAATGCAGACACCAAAAATGGCTGTAACTCTAATGTGAACATTGGGAAGATGTTAAAAAAAATCTTTCGTGTGGCATATGACTGATACATTTCTTTTTTTAGATTGAGACATTCACTGAATCTTGACAATTTGTCCTCCAAAATGTCTCTTGCAACCTTTGACCTTTCTCTCAAAATACTTTCAAAGCCTCCTGTGTCAGTTATACTCAGGTTTGCCTGTGAGTAACAGAGACCTGAAAGATAATAGCGTAAGCATGTTGGTTTCTCCCTTGAAAGAAGACCTGAAGTAGACAGTTCAGGGCTGGTGTGGTGGCTCCACTGTCATTCGGGACTCAGACCCCTTCCAGTTTCTTCCCCTGTCACCCCCGGGGGCGGGGGGGGGGGTGGCCCTTGATTTCTGGGTCCAGGATGGCTGCCGGCTAATCTGCGAGCCGCAGGACGAAGGGAGGGACAGAGCAGTGGCTGTGCGCTCCTAAGGAAGTTGATGTAATGCAGTATCAGGAGGACTTGGTCACATGGCCCGACTGGCCGCGGGAGAGGGCAGGCAATGTAGCTTTGAGCTGGACAGGGATGTGCTCGGCCAAAAATAGGGTTGTTACTCTCGGGGGGGCGGGGGGGGGAGGACCGGAGACTGAGGTATGCGGTTGGCACTTCTGTGTCTTACTTCGTAGTTAGTTTCTCTGTGGACTGCAGACGAACCTACACACGTCCCACAGTTCTAGGTTTGAATCCTAGTTGTGTTACTGATGTGCTTTTGTGTTACTGAAAGCTTTAGTTTTCTCACCTGCAAAATAGCACTGATACTTTATGTATGGTAGTTACAGTTAAATGAAACTGTTTCTTATGTATCTGGCAACATATGCACTCTAAATACTAGTTGCTTTTCCTTTTCTTCCCTCAGGTTTTGGGATGTGGGTATCTGAATAGGTGATGTGAAAAAGAGAAACTGGAGATGGATGGGGGTGGGTATAAAGTTCGGTACTGAGCGTGCTGCCACCGGAGGATAGTGTATGGCGGGCAGCCAGATAAAAGTGGTGTGTCACCCATAAGGCAGTCCTGGACTGGACAGGGGTGTTTGGAAATCCTCACTGTGTAGGGGAAGAGCTCACTGATCTGGGAGGCTTAGGGGGTGCAGTCTTACTGTTTCCGTGGATGGAGTGGAAGGCACGCCCTTTAGTTCGTCTCCCCGTAAAGCATGGAGCAGCCACTGGCTTTCTGGCCCTGTTTGCTCCCACGTTGGTTCCCTCCCGCTCCAGCCACGGTGAACTTCTTCCAAGTCCTCACATGGGCCCTGCCTGTTTCTGTCTTAACCCTGGGCCTTCACACATGCTATTCTCTCTGCTTTGAACGTGTCCTGAACCCCGCGCCCAGCCAAGCCAGTCCTTTCCCTTCAGGCCTTAGTTTGTGGCATGGCTTTTGGGAAGCTTTCACTGAGTCTTGAATGTTGCCATGTTGTAATTTCATGTTGACCTGTCTGTTTCTCTTCCTCGACTGTAAGTAAATTCCATTCCGCACAGTTTCCACCTTGGCACTTAGCACTGCGCTGGCCGCATAGTGGGCACTTGGGAGAGATCGACAGACTCCTGTTCTTACGTAACCGTAATATGATGGATCTTCAGTGTTGCTAGTTTGTTTGGCAACCCTGCACTGTTCTTTAGTGTTTGCACATTGAATTGTTAATGTGAATCAGTGATTATGAAATAGTAAAGCACATTCTACCCATTTTATTTGAAAGTTAATTCTTCTACTTAAAGTAATACTTATATATTGAGATAATACTGGAAGGCATATTATTAAAGAAAACAGCAGTATCCATCCTTCTTAGCCTGGTCCTCAGAGGCAGCTGCTTTTAACTGAGTTTGTGAACATCTAAATGGTTATTTTGTGATTTATCAGTTTTAGAGAACACCACTGACTCCTTATTATGGTGAATGAAGTGCTCTTCCTCCACCCCCTCCTCCTTTTCCAGTGCAAACATATGAGGATTCTTGGTTAATACTGTGTTCAGTGGTTACATGGTTGTACAGCATACATACCAAATGCTGCTCACTGCTGAGCTGCATGGTTTACCTTGTTTTCCTGCCCCCTCACACCCCATTTGCTTATTCTTCCATGAATGTACTACTAACTTTGACCAAATACTTAGAAAGACCTGTGGGGTTGGGGCCCAGGAAACTGATGCTGGGTGCTGCTCTGGGTGCTGCTCTGGCTGCCGCGGTTGCTGTGGGCAGTGAATCGTGTTTGTCTCTGCCCGGAGGCTTCATGTCTTTGTCAGCCTGCACGCAAGGTCAACCTCAGACCCTCCACAGTTCCTGGCTCGACAGTGCAACATCCCTCTGTTTGTGCTTCCTTTTTGGAACTCCTCTTACTATTAATGCCTTTTAAAAAAATTTTTTATTTATTTATTTATTTTTAGAGAGAGGGAAAGAGAGAGAAAGAGAGAAATATCAATGTGCAAGAGACACATCGATGGGTTGCCTCTCAAACGCCCCCAACCAGGGATCTGGCCCACAACCCAGGCATGCACCCTGGTCAGGAATTGAACCTGTGACCTTCTGGTTCACAGGCCGGCACTCAGTCCACTGAGCCATACCATCCAGGGCTTAAGACCTTCTAAATGGGTCTTTTAATTTTTCATCTCCTGGTTTTCATCTATTTGTCTTTATTATTTTTGTGGGAGTTTCCTTGACATCCTTTCTATTGAATTTTTATCTTATGTTTAGTTTCAAGGGTCATTTCTTATTCTTTCATTGTGTCCTTTTTTGTGACATCTTCTTTTTGGTTCATGGACCAGGGAGTACAGTGGCTGAGAGCATGGTTTCTGTACTCAGCCCGACTGGGCTGGAACCTGGCGGGTCGCTCTAGCTCTGTAATCTTGGGCAAGTCACGTAGCCTTTGTTTGCCTCAGTTTCTTCATCTGGGCTAAGAGTCAGCTGACGGTTTGTGTTGAGGGACAGATTGTAAACGTTGAAGGTTTTGAGGGCCAGGTGCCAAAATGAAGGTTGTTGTGTTTGTACTTACAAAACGGGAGAGAACAAATTTCTACAAGTTTTTTATTGATGAAATTCAAAATACAGTACGAATAGTTGAGTAAATTTTTTTGTTAATAAAATGTTTGCTGATGAGAAGAATAAAATCTCTTTGGGGAACGGTAACATCTTACCTGCTTGGCACTCAAAGTTCATGTTTTCTATCATCAAGATTGATTACAAATGTTAATGTTAATGCTGATTTGTAATGAGATTTTATGTATTTCATCTTTGAAAATATCTTCTTACACAAGTAGGTACTGTTGAATACTGATATTAATCCACAAACATGATTTTAATAGAGCATATTTATTGCTTGGGAGGCATCTATAGAATTTTGTTAGATTCTTTTCTGGAAACTTACCTTTTAACAAATCATTCCATTGCAAAGTAATCACTTCCAATTGAGGGTTAGGTGGAAGCTCCTCATTACACAGTTAAGTGACTTTTAATGTAGAAGGTACTTTTGTACTTGCATTGAGGTCTGACAGTGCTTCTGGGACTATAACTTGAATTTGGAAACCATCTGCTGCATATGTGTAAACTGGACATCCTGCATCTCAGTTCAGTATAGGACACGTATGAACACAGCTTGACGTTACTTGTGAGTCAAGCATCAGTTTTCCTCAAAATGACAATGAAAACATCAGTGTAGGTTTTGTATGTTAAGTGCTGTTGGTTTTCTAATTTTAGGTTGAATTCATTGAGAAATATGAAATCTGCAGCAATGAGTAATTTCCAAAGCCAGTCAGTGTTCAGTAATGTGGTTTCGGGGGAAGGGTTCTTCTTGTTCAGAAAAATTTTGGCCTCAACTCTGAGCTCAAAAATTTCAATGAAACTATACTACCACTAAACCATTATATTGTTGTATAGTAGGACGTATCAGGATATTCACCTTCTGTTTCTGAGGGAAAAATTATTTTCTTAAAGATTTTATTTATTTTTAGAGAGAGGGGAAGGGAGGGAGAAAGAGAGGGAGAGAAACATCATTGTGTGGTTGCCCCTCACCACCCCCCATAGGAGACCTGGCCTACAGCCCAGGCATGTGTCCTGACTGGGAATAAAACCGGCGACCCTTTGGTTTGTGGGCCGGCACTTAGTCCACTGAGCCACACCAGCCAGGCCTGTTTCTGAGAAAAATTTTGAGGATGATTAAGTTCATGAGAGCAAATGAAGCTAACCATTATAACTGGTTCAATAACACAGTAGACTCAAATATTTTATGCAAAGCACTTGCTGATCGATGTTACCATGAGCAATAAATAGGCTTTAAACACTTTATATTTTCATGAGGTTTGCAGATTCGTGCAGCTAAGATTTCATCTGCTCCCCACACATTCTTACCATCAGTTGTTGCACATCTTGGTAGATTCCACTTCCTATCCTACTGAAATCGTACTTTCTCAACTGTTTTGGGAAATGTTCATTGGCTGTGCTTGTTCCAAACAGACTCTCCTTCCAGCAACTGTTTTCACTAACAGACAAGACTTAAAGATGTTTCTTTTCTCTGGATCCATTTCTTTGGCTATTGTATCAAACAATCTAACTTAACTGACGAGGGCAATGACTTTGTTGGACCAGTTAACAAATGAGCCATTTGGGAACTTACTTCGGTTGCTGCCTTGCTCTCCATTTTTATTTTGGGAAGACGTTGCTGTGATGAAATGCCTCGTTTTAAGTTTTCTAGTTTTCCTTGGCATTACTGTCCTGACTCGGGAGTGCCTGCGGTGAGGCAGGGCGTGCGTGCCAGGCCGTGGCGATGAGTGCGCAGTCGGTACTGTCTTCCCCGTACTGCGTTCTTCTGGCACCGCTACAATGCCGTCACATAATAAACATAATGCTGTGACACCTAATTAGATTTAAAAAATAATCTGCACTCCACCATTACTTAAAACTGTCTTCAAAGTTTACTTTCTTTCTTTTTTTTTGACATGATAGATCTCCACTGGTAATTAAAAAAAAAATGTTGCATCCTTGGCGGGGTGGCTCAGTTGGTTGGAGTGTTGTTACACCAGAAGGTTGCGGTCCGATCCACGGTCAGGGCGTGTATGGGAAGCAACCGATCCATGTTTCTTACGTCGACGTTTTTCTCTCCCTCCCCACCCCTTCCTCTCTGAAATCAATACATACATCCCCAGGGGAGGATTAAACAAGAAGAAGTTGCAGTGTGGCAGTGCACGTGGCACCTGAAATGCCGTCGTCACACGTGTCGCTGAGATGCATCGTGCGTCGAATAGCAGTGTAAGCGACGAGAGCACCGTGGACACTCTGTGTTTCAGCCGCTCTGCTGTCGTGTCACAAGAGTGACTATAGACGATGTGTAAACACGTCAGAGTGGCCGTGTTCTAATAAAACTTACGGACACCGCAGTTTTAATTTTATGTAATTTCCACATGCCACAAAATACCCTTTATTTGTTTCAACCATTTACGAGTCTAAGAAATGACCCTCCGGGCCGCAGGCTGGATCTGGCCCTCGGGCCCGAACTTGGCAGTGAGAATGGAGCCAGTGCCGCCACCGCCGCTGCCGCGCTTGTGGCAAGGACTGGAGGAGCCCGCGTGTGCCGCGCGCTTTGAATGGTGCCTGAGGACACGCCAGGTGCTACGTAATTGTTCGCATTTATTGTTTTTATTATCTCCCCGACCATATTAATTTTAGTTTTTAAGTTTTTTCCTCTCTCAGAATCATTTGTTTCCTAATTCTGTTCTTTGGTTTCTTTATTTCCTGTTGGAGGGTCCAAACTTGTCTTGCTTTTGGTTGCCTGTTCTTGTCTGAGGTTGAGACTCCCTGTATTGATTGGGAGCGCTCTGTGTGAGTGAGTTTGTTTGGTGATGGGCATGGCTGTGGATGGCTAGCCCACTTTTTATTTTTTTAAGATTTTTTGTTTATTTATAGACATAGGGGAAGGGAGGGAGAAAGAGAGGGACAGAAACATTAGTGTATGGTTGCCTCTTACATGCCCCCTACTGGGGACCTGACCTGCAGCCCAAGCACGTGCCCTGACTGGGAATCGAACTGGTGACCCTTTGGTTTGCACTGGCCAGCTTTTTAAATGGGGGGTAATCCCAATTGTCTTGCTCTTTCCCTGGGTCCCCCCTCTCGTTTCACCTGAGGAGAATCCTCCAGTCTCCTGCCTTGGGGGCCAGGGCATCCGCTGTGTAACTGTGGCACAGGCACGCGTTAGCCTCATCTCCGGTTTCCTCTTCCACCTTGTCACTCTCCCGGCCCTGGCCGCATCGCCCGGTGTCTCCGGTCAGACCTCCCTGGAGGGCGCACATAAGGTCTCCTGCTGAGGTCAGGGCTGGGGAGCCCTCAGTCGTTAGCCCTCGCCTAGCCCCTGCCCTCCGTGCTGGTTTTCTCCAGCTCTTTTGCGTCCCTAGGGTGCCATCGGGCGGCCTGGCTTTTTGTCAGTGTCCTTGCTGGAGGTGGTTACGTTGGGGTGTCCTCAGCTCTTTGGTTCAGTTACGACCCCTTTGTCACCTTTCCGTCTTCCACATCTCTGCTTTTGTACTTGTGGGCCTTTTATTTTCATCACTCTCATTTTACTGGAGTGGAATACCCAGCTGTACTTAATGTAGCACTGGGAGCGCAGTAACCTCTTAGAGAACGTTGCACTGGACTAATGGCACCTGCGGTGTCTAACTCGTGTCTGGCTAGTGACCACTGCCCCACTCTTTCTCCGGTCTCCTGTTCCAACAGTGTTTCACTTCAAAGTCTCCTGGTTATATGGTGTGTGTGTGTGTGTGTGTGTGCGCGTGTGCATGTGTGCGGTGTGTTTTATCAGGAAGCAGGTGATTTGGGGATACAGCTTACGCTTTATGGATTCTCAACTCAAGTTGGGACAGGGTGGCATTTGCATATTTTGAGGGTGTTAGGACAGAATTTGGCTGTCATTGGATTTTCAGATCCACTAATGTTTACTTTAAGGCACATTTTAAATTAGGAGACAGTGAATCAGTACACACAGATGAGATTTAATTTTATGTATATATCAAACATTTCACAAAATACAAAATATCAAGCATATTATTTTTTCTTCAAAGTATTGTTTTCACCGGTGATGGTAAAATTAACTTGAGAAGAGAACTGATCCCAGAGTTAATTCGTAGTATAGAAACCAGCCAAACAAGTTGTCATTGGAAGTCTGCATTCCACACGAGCGGTGGAGGTCGTGAGTGCTGCAGGTCACGGAAGAAAGAGGGAAATCGCTGGTGAGTAGGGCTGGAGGCCCCGTGGGACAGACGCAGGGGAAGGTGGTGTGAACAGAGGAGAGGAGGCCGGACGGGCGTGCTGGGTGCTGGGAAGGCAGCTTGCCCCTGCCTCGTTACACGTGCAGACCGGGTCACCGACTACTGTATGGAGGTCGCTGTGAGTGCTTTTAGAAAAATGCAGGTGCTCGGCTCTCCCCTGACATGTTGAATTTTGGGGGCCCAGGTATTTGCCTTCTAGCCACATACTCCTCAGGTGTTTTTCATGGACATTAAGTTCGAGAACCAGTGGTTTGGAAGGTAGTTGGAAGCTGGAAAGTGACCTTTTAGACTGTGGAGGGTCTTGAATGTCAGTATTCTGGTTCTTAGGTAAGGAAGACTCACTGAATGTTTTTAGCTGGTGAGTGACGTGATGGAATTGGTAACTTTACTAATATTAAAAATAACTTATATTTGCCCTTTTATTTTGCTAAGCATATTCTGTGCTGGGTTCTTTACTGAGCACTTTGTATGGATCGCCTGCTTCATCGCAGACTGCCTTATGGGTCGCAGCACTGTTGTTTTTCCCGTCATGCAGTGGGGTGTTATACGTCGTAAAGTGGGTTTCAGACTGATTCCATACAGACTTAGCGGGGTGTAGCTCACTAGAACCTTTGGTCTTCGTTGCAGTGCTGGCCTGAATTTACTGTGGGTTTATTTTTTTATTTTTTATGTATCCTTGTTTAAAGATTTAATTTGTTTATTTTTAGAGAGAGGGGAACAGAGGGAGAAGGAGAGAAACATCAGTGTGTGGTTGCATCTTGTGTGCCCCTTACTGGGGGGGGGGGCCTGGCCCACAACCCAGGCATACACCTGGCTGGGAATCGAACCAGCGACCCTTTGGTTTGCAGGCCAACACTCAATCCACTGAGCCACACCAGGCAGGGTGTCCTGTGTTTTTTAAAAGGATCAGTGTAGTATTGGAGTGTGCAAGGAGAATCCAAGTGGAAAGACTGGAAGCAAAGACACCCAGGTACTGTTGCACCATGTCATGTGAGATTGTAGAAGCCTGGTCTGGCGTGGAGGCGGTGGGAACAGAAAGGAAGAGAGGGGTTTAGAAGATGGTGTGGAGGATTGTGGGTGTTGTGGAAGAACCCAGAGGACTCATTCGAGAGCCATCCCATAGAGTGGTCAAGACCAGGGATTCTGGAATTAGGTCACCTGGGTTTCAATCCTGGCTTTGTCACTTATTTCTGGGCCCGTGGGGAAGTTACTTAACCCATCCGTGCCTTAGTTTCCGCATCTATAGAACGAGAAAGTTGTGACCTCCTCTTAGAGTTGTCGACAGGGCAGAAATGAATCAGTAATTGTGAAGTACTTAGCTTAGTTTCTGACATCTAGATCCTACAAAGAAACCGGCTGAGTGAAAGTGCCGTTGAACATTCTGTTCCCTCTGCCTCAGATACTCCTGTGTGTTTCCAGAGCTTTTTGTGTGTAAATAACTCCATTGTACTGCACACCGTATGTGTCAAGTAGGCTTTGAGTTCATTAATGGCAGGGACCTGGTCTTACTCATTTTTACATTTTCAGTTTCCAGTGTAACACTGAACAATTACAGTGACTGTGTGATGGGCATTTATAGAATGAATGGTTGGTTATCTTAGTGAGACAGTTTGAGCCAAGAAGGTTGATAATGCTGAAAGAAATAGTGACTTTGGGAGGGGTTGCTTATTTGGGGGGACAGATGTTAAAATCTACTTTAATATCTATGGTGCTAGCAAGAGAGCGAATTGAAATGGCTATTAAGTAAAGATTCGTGCTCGGGTTCGGACTGAGAAGTCAGGACAAAACACTCATCATGGGATCACTCACATGGGGGTCAAAGCGAAAGCCAGAAGCACACTCAGATTCTCCCAGAGGGAGGGAGGGTCGAGAGAGAGTGATCCATTTATTTAACAAATATGTGTATATATATATTTACTTTAAATTATTATTCAGGAATAATCCACTTCAGCAGATGTGTCATACATACTACAGAAAAATCACATTTCAGTGTAGTGTTTAACCCAATGGCAACTTCACGGGAGCAGTGGGAGTTGAGGGGCAGGCTGGTTCTGGGAGGGAGGATGGAGTTGGCTCTGCACACGTTAAGATCAAGTTCTCCGCTACGTCGCATTAAAATAGGCCCTTTGAAAGGTTTGCTTCTAGAAGCATCAGCAATGGCATGCTTCTCGTGTTTAGTACGGACTTATATAAGGTGCATTGTTATGTACCAAATTACTGCTTATATATTACATGTATAATTACAAGTACATTATCCTCGACTTTTAAAAATCTTAAGTATTTTAGGGATCCAGGAAGAACTGGCGCTCTGGTCAGAGGCTGGGTCGGGGAGAGTGTCGAGGGCACCGTGGAAGCCACCAGTGGAAGCGGGAGGCGGGCTCAGTGACTGAGGGACGGAGAGAGAGGCGCTGAGAGCCGAGAGGGCTTCTGAGGCACGGTGAGCGGGACACGCAGCAGGACTCTAGGAGATGAGCTCACTGGGTAGTGGGATCTTTGAGTTCCATTTTGTCCTAGTTTTCATCAGTAAGAGTCTTGGGAGTCCAAATAAAACCTGGGGTCCAGGGGTGTGTGTGTGTGTGTGTGTGTGTGTGTTGCTTGGCATGATTCATTGCAGAAGGGATGCCGTCGGGCTCAGGTTTCTACTTGGCTTTCTGTGCGGGTGGGGAGCAGGTGGGACTTTCTGACAGCAGGACCTCGGTGGCTGGTCTTCCCGGCGTGTTCCCCTGGGCACCTCAGCTGCTCGGGCACTGCCTCCTTCACCTGCTCAGCAGATGGGGCCCTGCTGTGTCTGCCAGGGGAGTGAGGTGTGCCCCTTCCGAGAGCTCTACGTGTAGATTCTGGTTTTTGTGTCCATGTTGGCCGAGGCAGATGTTAGCCCCGTTTTCCATCTTACAACTTTGTATCCGATGGCTAATATACTTAAAACTAAAGGCGTGATTTCCTTTAGTAAGTTCACAGTCTTTTACATTTAGGTCAAAGGTAGGGAAATGTGTGAGGATTATTTTGGACAAGTTTGAATTTTCTTTTTATTCCTCTTAGGCCATCCTGTGGAAATGAAGGTTTAAGGACACGCCGTCTAGCAGAGCGGAAGATGGGGTCGAACAGCAGCAGGATCGGGGACCTTCCTGGGAACGAGCACCTGAAGAAGTTCTCGGGCACGGAGTCCCTCTCGGAGAACGACCCCTTCTGGAACCAGCTCCTGTCGTTTTCTTTCCCCACGCCGACGAGCAGGTGAGGGAGAGACCGCTGGGACACCAGCATTTTTATGGAGGGCCACCCATATTTGTGTGGTGTGCTCATTTAAAAAAAAACAAACATTTTTTAAAGTCTGTCTGTCCATTTATCTGTCCATCCATTATCTACCTGCTTGTCATACACGTACCTGTAGAAAGTCCAAAAGGTAGAAAAGTAGGAAATAAGTTTTTCTCTTTTTTTTCCACTCAGCTACCTCCCTTCCCCAGAGATGATTCCTGGTAGCAGTTTCTGTTGAATCCTTCTCGAGGCAGTACAAGATTATTTAAGCATATATCTCATACACCTTTTACAAAACTGTTTAAACGCAAGTGGTAGGATACCACACATAACCTTGCTGTTTCCTTTTTGCTTGTTCTCTCTGGCTTTTTCTTCCGCAGTGAAGTAAAGTATGTTTTGTATACTTAAGCGTATATGCAGCTGCCGTTTTCTTTTCAATGTCTGCAGACTATTTGTAGAATATATTTACTCAGTTTTCTCTTGGTGGGTATGTAGATCGTTCCCAGTGTTTCATCATAACAGAGAATGCCGCATACATCGTCACTCACGCATACAAGTGCGTCTCTGGTTTAGAAAGTAGGTTTGCTGGGTCAAGCTGCACATGCATTGTCGTTTGGGTGGATATCGTCAAACTGCTCCGTGAAAGTCGCACCAGTTTCCGCTGCTACCAGCAATGTGTGGGAAAGTGTGTTTCCCCACACCTTTGTCAATTTAATGCATCGTTAGACTCTGTGACCAATCTGCTGGCGAAAACCAACATTTCACTTTTACACTGACTCCTGAGCCAGAGGAAAGGTGGCTTGTGAACAAGAGGGGACTGGTCCAGGTAGGGGACGCCATAAGGGAATCCCAGTGGTGAGGAAGAGTGTGCCAGGCGTGTGAATCCGAAGGGCGATGAGGGAGGAGGTGTGGAAGATTTGAGGGTTCTGGTGAAAAATATTAAGGAGTTTGGACTTTGTCCTAATATCACTGGAAACCATTGAAAGGTTTTCATCAGAAAGGTTATAATCAGGTTTTCATTTTATTTGATATTCTGCTTGCCTCCTATTGTGGTAATCACTCTGTCTTTCAGCAGAAACTATTACTGCTAGACTACACAGTTTTTGTTTTGTTTTTAAAAATAACTCAGTTTTAAGATCAGATAGACATGTTCCAGATACACAAGTAAAAAGTTAGAAGGTACGTGGACACTGTGTGGGGTGGTCAGGATTACAGGATTCTGGAGGGTCTTTCGGAGGAGTTGGGGTACGAACAGAGCCCGGAGAGGCGGATGGTTTAGAAGGGGAGTGGGCGAGAAGGAGGGTTCTGGCGCTTGTGACAGGAGCATGGACAAAGGCGTGGAGGCAGGACACAGTTCTGTGCGTGGGGGTGCGGACCGGGGGACACCAGCCTGCCTGAAGGACGGTGTCGCTTGCAGGGGCCTCTTCTGAGAGCCAGAGCCCAGCCCGGTGTGGGCAGGCGGTGGGAAGAGATGCCGGAGCCATGGTGTCTGTAGATGGAATTTTAAAAATTATAATTTTGTTCATTTTTGTCTGAGAAGATAATGCATTCTTGTGGTTGTAAATTCAGAGGATTCAAAGGTTATAAAAGGATGTTCCCTGTCCTCGCACGTGCCAGGTTCTCTGCTCCAGAGGCAACAGATGTTACCGCTTTTCTTAGGTGTCCTTTTAAGGGGTGCTTCATGCTGTTTTAGTCTGTCGGGGCTGCTTTAACAAAATGCCACCAACTGGGTAGCTTGTAACCCCAAGGATCCGTTGCTCGTGGTTCCGGAGGCAGGAGTCTGAGGTCAGGGCACCGTCGCGGCTGGGCGATGGCCCTCTTCTGGCTCAGAGCCCGCACAGTCTCTGTGTGCTCACGTGGCAGAAGGTTGAGCAAGCTCTCTGGGGTCTTTCTAATAAAAGGCACTGATCCCATTCGTAAGGATTCCACATTCATGACCCAGTGACCCCTATAGGCCCACCTGTAATGCAATATATTTGTGGTGTTAGGATTTCAACATAAGAATTTTGGGGAGACAGACATTCAGATCATACATAGCACATGTACATTCAGACAGATGTGCACATGCATCCCCCTCTTTTTAGATGATGGTAGCATGTACATACTTCCAAACTTTGTATTTTTTTCATTGATTATATCTGAGAGAGCCTTGTGTATATATAAGGCTCATTGTTTTTGATGGGGCATAGCATGTCATCACTGAATATACTACAATTAATATAGCAGTATTGTTTTACCCTTTGGATTGCTTCTAGTGTTTTCTTATTACATGTAATGCAGCAGTGCATAATCTACTACATATGGGTGGAAGTGATTCTCGTGCTGTGAGTAAAGTATGACCAAATGGCTTCCATTAATCCTTCCAGTTGACGTTGGAGGGCGTGAAAAACAAGTGAAATAGGTTGGGAACAGATTTTAGGGAGCACTGAAAGCACTTCCCAACTTACAGGGGCGGGCAAAAGTAGGTTTACAGTTACAGTACAATAATGAATAAATAATGATGCAAGGAGAAACTCGGTGTTGCCCATACTCATAGCTATAAACTTTCTTTTGCCCACCCCTGCATTTCAGGGTGTTCAGGAGGTACTGAAGCATGTGGGGAGTCTGCCCACAGAGGGCTGAATGGGGACATCAAAATCGGTCCACCTGTGGCCCATTTTTGGCACACCTGTTAGAAAACTGAGGATTAGAATTCTGACCCCTTGCAGGTAGGTTCTTGTTGAATGGATTTGGGGAAGGTATTGTTTCAGGGAGTTACTTTTTAGGTAGGGTGAGTCATAGGCTGGGACGCGCCGGAAGGAAGAGACAGGCGGGCAGGAGAACCGAGCTTGGCAGCCCCCCTGATGCAGGTCTGAGTCCCGTGTCTGAGTCCCATGCCTCTCCAGGCAGTGGGAAGTCCTGCATCCTCATGAAACCGACGTTTCCAGCTAGCAGAAATTTACACAGAATAATATACTGTAGAAGTTTTTCTGTTTCAGATTGACACTTGATTTGAGCATTAGTACTTAATGAGCTTAGAGTTCTAGATTTGAGAGCAGTGCTGAGCAGTGTGGTGACTGCTTGTGTACTTACTAAGAATAAGAGTCATTTTGGTGAAAGGTACAGTGATCTTGGGTGGTGTTGGAGAAGGGAAGGAGTGAAGCGTGGTTGTGGGGGCATAGAACTTTGAAGGTGGACCAACTTTGTCTTGCATGTCAGTCTCTCCACTTACTAGCTTTTTGAACTTGGGAGAGCTAGTTCATCTCACTGAGCCTGTGGATGCGTCTGTAAGATGGAAATCATAATACCCACCGAACAGATTTGTCAGGAGGGTAAAATATCACAAGGCATGTACAGCGTCCGACTTTCCTCTTCTTTCAAGGAATAAATACTTGTTAATTTAAAAAAGAACAAGGGCTCTGTATTGAGAGTCTAAGATATTTGAGGGATGAAAATAAACAGCAGAAATTGAACTAATTTTCTTAAGAGTGCTTTATCCTAATGAATAAAAACCCTATGCCTCCTTTGAATTAATAGTTCAGTTGTTTTAAAAATAGGCCAGACACTGAGTCTACTAATATTTGTCGTTGTGCTTGCACAAGACCCTTTTTGTAAAGGCTGCTTTTGAGCAACCTCACTGCGTTATGAAGTTGTATTATGTGCACTGAGCACTAGGTGGCGCTCCAGTGAGGCAAGAAGGCAGCACCTGGCACACTCACTCAAACGGATTTTTCTGAGTACCAAAGTAATGAGTGCTCATTTTTAGTACCTTAAGTACAGGAAAGCACAAGGAGGGCAAAAAGATAAAAATAAGGACAATGAAAAGTAACCATTGTTAACGTGTGTGTCCCTTCAGTTCTCTCACTTAAAAATGTTTGCATCATATTCTCTACGTTGTTTCTTTAACTCACGTTCCCTCCTGTCAGTGTTTTCCTACGATGTAAGTTTAAATGGTTGTAGAATGTTCTGTCTTATGGATGTACATTGCAATTTAACTGATGTTGAACATTTCGGTGGTTTCTTATTCTACCTGTTTCTATATAAAACTGATGAACTTCCTGTAGCCAAGTCTTTGTGCATATCCCTAATTATATAAGTGGAGCGAGTTTTTAGTAGATTTGCTGGTGAAATAGACTTTAAAAAACCACACCGGCCTCTCATTAAAGAGAAGTTAGAAAATACAGAAACAAAAGGGAAAATAGTCCCGCATTCTCATCACATGGAGCTGCTCTTCCATACTTTTTGAAATGCACATGTGTACTTACACCTGCCTTTTACCCCCACAAATACGAGATTGTACTCTATTATTGTTATGTGACTTTAAAACAATCAGTGGTTTATATATACTTCCTTTTCAGTAAATACGAATTATTAAAGTTTATTCACCACAAGATAGTACGGAATGCCTCCAACTTGCCAGGCACTGTTTTTGAGGGCTAGAGGTCTGCAGTGAACGTGAGGCGGGAGATCCCCACCCTCTAGAAGCCTGTATTTTAGCAGAGGAGTTGGGCAGTAAACAAGTAAAGAAGTGAATACACAGAGTCGTGTTTGGAAGTGCCACATGCGGTGGAAGAAAAGAAAGACAGAGCGAGTCCTGTGGAGTGACAGAATGGGGGACGTTCTCTGGAGAAGCGGCCTTTGGGCAGAGACAGGGAGTGAGCCGGGCAGATCCTGGGGAAGGAGCACTCCGGGTGGAAGGGGCAGCAGCTGCACAGCACCTGAAGCGGGAACGGGTTCCTCATGTTTGAGGGGGGCAGGAGTCCATGTGGCAGGTCGGTGAGCAATGAAACACATTACATAGGCCGGTGTGGCCTACGTCGCTTGGTATTCCAGAGGCGAGCATGTTTTCATTTGGGAATTGAGTCTAGTCTGCTGTGATTTACTAACTCTCCTATAATATGGAAAGATTTTACTCACATAGTATGTTCTGTTGTGGTAAGGTTAACATAACATGAGTTTACCATTTTTTTAAGTGTATGATTCAGTGGCATTAACTACATTCCCGGTGTTGTATAGTCATCACCATTGTACATTTCTAGAACTTTTCATCATTTCAGACAGAAACTCGGTACCCATTAAAGAGCTCTCCATTTCCCCTTCCCCCAACCCCTTGGTAACAGCCTCTGTTCTGCCTTCTGTCTGTATAAATTTGTCTATTCTTGGTAACTGTAAGTGGAATCATGTATTAGTCATTTTGTGTTTGGCTAATTGCACTTAGAGTTCCAGGTTTATCCGTGTTGTAGCGCATACCAGAATTTCCTTCCTTTTTAGGCTAAATCATACTCATTGTATGTATATACCATGTCACTATGTTCTTTTAAACTTCAGTTAGCTATACTTTCTAAAAAAAATTCTTTTAAATGTCTTCCATTTCTCTTCAGTATTGTTAGGTTCCAGTGACCAGTTTGATTTTTCTTTTAGGGATCTCTGTTACTTTGTAAACAATAGGTACATTCAGCTAAGAGTCTGGGCCAGTGAACCATCTACCTTAATCTGGCTATTATTTATTGAGCACTTGCTGTGTGCCAGGTGCTGGGCTCTTCTCATTGCCTTAGATGCATTTCCTTATTTAGTTCTTGTGTGCAGTCTCTGAGATCGGTACGGTGACTATTCCTGCAAGTGGGAAGACGGAGAGCAAGGGAGGTCATCCAGGGTCACGCAGCTAGTAGCTGGTGTGGACTAGATTTAGAGCGGGTCGGTGTAGCTCCAGAGCCGGGTCTGTCGGCTGTCCTGCTATGCCATCTCCATTTGGGAGGGTGATTGCAGGACAAGCTTCAAATAATGGTTAAAGAGCTGCAACATCAAATGTGTGATGATCTTTGAGAAAAGAATCACCATGTTACGTATTCATATTTTCAAGTGCTTTCAAAGCAATAGGTCATAATGACAGGTACTTATGTTTACAGTGTAAATGTATAACTACATTATTTATAATTAACGCATGCAAGCTGATGGATAATCTGTCCGCTATTTTAGCCTTGCCTCGAGTGGTGTGCGTCTTCTCTCTCTAAGGGGAGCAGCCTGAATGATCCTTTCTGAGTTTCTTGACCTATTCCTTGATTGAGAAACAGGAAAAGAGTTTTTCGTTGAGTTGGGTCACAATTTTTTAACTGACAGAATCAGTTAAATGGTTGTAAAATTAATTTTTTCCTTAGAATCTTGGGTGCCTTCACTTCTGTATTTTTATTCTCTTTGGCACACTTTACATACAATTTTCTTAGAACTTTTCCAAGTGGAAACCACCCACGGGGCCACTGAGTGGGCCCGGGCTGACTGCTCAACCATCCTCCCAACCCTCTCCTGAGCCTCGCACCCTTGGTCACGTGAACAGCCACCGAGAGCGTGTCCCAGGCCGTTTTCTGAGGGGACGAATGATTCGACGCCTCTTTGGCATCTTAGTTTCTCAGACTGAGGGACCCGAAGAAGTGCTGTATTTACATCTTGAGTCAAAACCTGCTCCTTCGTTTACACCTTTCCAGGCAAAAGCAGTTTAGAAGATGCTTCAGGTTGCCCAGGGTCGATGGCTCCCTTAAACTGAGAGTTCAGATGGGGAAAATATAACTAGCATAGTTAAAACATTAAAAGACAGACAAGTAAGTTTTATTCCAAGTGCACCCTTCTTTCTTTTTCTCACTGTGTTGGATGGAATCGCAATTTTTAAGTCATTTTTTTCTGTTACTTTCTTGAGAAAATAAGTAAAATATTATATTGCATGGTAGTTGCTGAAATATTGACACTTTAATAGTTATAGTTCCTTTCATTTTGGCATTTGAATGACAGCATATAGGGCTGCCTATGAATCCCATGAATATAAATACCTTTTTGGTTCTGTCTGGGACATTAAAAATTGCTATAATAAATTTATGTGCAGTTTTTATCCTTTGACTTTTTCCTATGAATAGGCCCTTTTAAAACATTAGCATTCCCACAGTTTAACCACTGACTGGGCTAGTTAGTTTTGTGAATGATTTCTGTAATTCTGTCTTTGCGAAGGTAAGCGGTGGGAAGTGCTCAGACATGCGTCCATACTTTCCTGAATGGCTACTTGTTGCTTGGCTCGGGCTGCGTTTTAAACCGACAAACACGTAATTTGTCAGTATATATGTTGTGGGCTGAAAATGACATTAATACAATGTCAATTTTGAAATGATTTTATGGCACAATTTTCAGTGAAAAGAGGGACTTAAGCATTTTCAATGTTTTTTGTAAACCTCATCATTGTATTTACTGGAATTGCTCAGAAAATCTATGTTCAGAAATCTGTGTATGATTTCTACCCTCCAGCAGTGTTCTGCCCATGTACTTTTCATTAACAGATTTAAACTATCAGTTTACCATCTTTTATTAATGAGATTCACATATAAGATTGGTGTGCTTACTAGTAAAATAAAACCAGTCTAAATTACTGAAATCTGTGAATTAGGGAATGTGTAATTAAAAAATTTAGCTTCCTGACCAAACTGGAGTTTATTTCATAGCAGTTACAAGAAATTCCTTTGCTTTCCTTATTAGATTTAAAGTTTTTGTTTTCTCCAGTTCTTTATTATCACGTATTATTGCATGATTTTAATCATACCATAAATGTATGACAATACTTCTTTAGGTCTATATAGAAATTCCAAGTAGTTACCGGTAGTGGTAGATTGATGTTATGTGGGTTTGCTTTAATAAAAAAGTAGCTAAGTTGATATGTTCATATTGGAAGAGTATTAAACTGGAAGTTAGATGTGTTTATTTTTGCACCATGACCTTGGACAGGTTATTTAGCTTCTTTGTCTTTCTGTCACCTGTACAATGAGGATATTCCTGTTTCCTCAGTTGGCTTCAGGATTTTTAAAAGTAATCAAATGAAATAACAAGGTGAGAGAACTTTGTATAGAATATAGGTCTGTACAAATTGTAAATTATATCTAATAAGCAAATTTATTAGCATATGAACAATTACTATGCTAAAGTCTTTAAATGCATTTTTTGTAGAGAGTTAAATAAATCTCCTCCTCCCTTGTTAAAATATTTTTCTTAAATTATAAAAGTCAGTTTCAACTCAACTGTAGCCAAAAAAAACCAAATTCTAAATTAGTGGATTTCAAATTAATGAAGTTCTGCTAAGTGTATATTTAGTTGGAACTTTTAATTTTTAAAGATAAATTATTTGTGCCCTCGCTGGTGTAGCTCAGTGGATTGAGTGCTGGCCTGTGAACCAATGGGTTGCTGGTTCGGTTCCCAGTCAGGGCACATGCCTGGGTTGTGCGCCAGGTCCCCGGCAGGGGGCGCATGAGAGGCAACCCCTACTTTGATGTTTCTCTCCCCCTCTCCCTCCCTTCCTCTCTCTCTAAAAAATAAATGAATAAATAAAATCTTTTAAAAAAATAAATTATTTCTGTAGTGTAAACAGTTTTTTAAAAATCTGATATGTGGCAACCCAAGTATTTCTATAGTTGAGAATATGATAATCATAAGAATTCTTCTAGGTTGCAGTGTTCTATAACCAGTTGGTAAGCTTCTTTTCTAAGATTATGTATTATTCAACCTCTTTTCCTTTCTTTAATTCCTGAGGGTCAGCACCATGGCCTGGCAGTGTCCATTGTTGCCTCTCACGTTACTGAACAATCCAAAGTGTGGATAGATGAAGAATGAGACAGATGGGTTGGTAGGAGAAGAAAGCGTCCAGAAGAGAAAAAGTGTTGGTGGTAGAAAGTGCCCCTCTAGGGCCGCAGTTTCCTCTGGTGCTCTGCAGGACTGGCTGGTGTAGGACACAGGCCCCAGTTAACTTACCAGCCTGCGTGTGCTGCTTCCTTTAACTCAAGTGGCGTTGAACTTGCCAACCGTACTGACCTGTCACACCAGCTACTAGAATATTGCAAATAACTCTTACATATTTTCATGTGTGACATTGATCAGGAATGGGTATTTAGTTTATTACATGGCCCATTTTATGTATTTTTTGGGCTGCGGGCACTTGAATTCTGAACTCAGGCTTCATATGGACTGAACTTTGTTTCCTACCAACAGATTTTCTTCCTCGTTTGTTTGTCAGGTTTGGAAAGCCGTGTGCTATCTGATGTGGGAGCGGTGCTGATGAGTGAGGGGGTGCGTGCTGCAGTGCTGAGCCCTGGTCTTTTAATTCTTCTCACTCACAAACCAGTGGCAGGGTTTCGCGAGGTTGTGGTTGACAGCAGATCTCATCCTCAAGGCCAGGGTTGTTTCCCTTCTCTCCTGTCACCTTGTGAATTATGGCTGACACTTGGAGACGTTTTCTGCATAAGTGGCTAACATAATCATCCATTGCGATGTTTTCCCCCGTCACTGACGAGCATAGCTGTGTCCGCTTCACTCTGTCACACTGGAAGTTAAGGCCAGAGTTCTTTGTTATGTCGGAGCATTGGAAGGTGGAGTTTAAGTCCAAAGATCGTAAATTCTCTGTGTGGTATTTTCTCGATGTACACCATCCCTCATGTGATGTAACTCAAAAACTGATTGCTTGGTACAGTGAAAGAGTGTAGGTGGTACTGAATAGAATTTGTTTCAAATTTACAATGGCATGATGATAATTTGCCAGTTAGAATCCTTTATGGATTCCTCTCTATAGGCCATTTTAGAGGGAAAAATCTGTATTTGTCACTAAGGTTCTTATGCTCACTTACTGTCAACACATGCTTACTTAAGTAAAAAGATCACTGGATTTGGTGTCAAAGGTCTGGGTTTGGAATTTTGCAAATTTAGGAATATGTGTGGGCTTATAAACCACAGTTATGTACTTTTGGTGCAAATGGTAATTGGTTAAATCTTTCTGGAAGGTAATTTCCACTACTCATCGGAACAGAAATGTATGTTCATTGCCCTAGCAATTTCACTTCTAGAATTTATATTAAGGAGATAATTGGACAAGTTCAGAAATATGTGTAGAAAGATTTGTATGGATAGATGTCCATTACAGTGTTTATAATAGCAAAAAATTGCTCATAACCTAATGTCCAGTAAGGAGATTGAGTAAATAAGCAAATAAAAACAATGCATACTAGAACAATATACAATCATTAAAAATAACCATATGTTTATAGATATAGAAAAAGATCCACAGCATACTAAATGGTTAAAGCCAGTTATAAAGCCATTCACAGAGCATAATCTTATTCATGCAAAATTATGTATGTGTGTTATAAAAGTGTGTATATTTATGTAACTTTTGCATAGGTTATATAGCTTTATTTTTTAATTTTCTATTTTTATCCTCACCTGAGGACATTTTTTCATTGCTTTTAGAGAGAGAGGGAGGGAGAAAGGAAGGGAGAGAGGAAAACATCAATTCGAGAAAGAAGCATCAGTTGGTTGCCTTCTGTATGCACCTGGAGTGTTGTTGGAACCCGCAACCTAGGTACGTGTCCTGACTGGGACTTGAACCCTCAACCTTTTGATTACGGGATGATGCTCCAACCACCTGGGCCACATTGGCCAGGGCCAGCTTTATTTTTGATTCAGTTTTTTAAACTTGTCATTTTGAAATAATAGAGTCACGGGAGGCTGCAGACGTGTATGGTGAGGTCCCTTTCATCCCATACACAGTCTCCCTCGATGGTGGTATCTTGCATGACTGTAGTTCGGCATCAAAACCAGGATGCTGACGTTGGAGCAATCCCCAACGGTTGTGGCGGTTTCAGCAGTTAGTTACACAAGCACTCATTTGTACGCGTGTGTTTACTGTGTATAATTCTCTGTGTAGACTTGTATGAGCACCACACCACAACCAAGACACTTGTTTCTAGCCAGGCTCCCTTGTGCTTTCCCTCCCATCTGCAGCCCCTGGCAGCTGCTAGTCAGTCTTCCATCTCTGTAATCTTGTTATTTCAAGTAGGTTGTATAAATGGAACAATGCAGTATGCCACATTTGGAGATAGGCTCTTTTCCCTTAGTGCAGTGTCCTGGAGCCCCATTCAGATTGTGTGTGTCACCGTCAGTGGTTCGTTCCTTTTCACTGCTGAGTGCTGTTGTGTGTTGTGTGTTGTGTATGTGCCGTAGTTTGTCTGAACAGGGACCCGCTGGAGGACTTTCAGATCGTTTCCAGTTTGGGGCTGTGTTGGCTAAAGCTGCTGTGAACATCTGTGTACAGGTTTTGGTATGAGCATAAGATTTTATTTCTTTGAGATAAATGCTCAAGAGGGCAGTTTCCGGTTTGTTTGGTGAGTGCACACTTAGTCTTACACAAAACTGCCAGAGTTGTCCCGAGGGGCTGCTTCCTTTACACCCCCACCGTTAACGCGTGGGAGACCCCATTTCCCTGCACCCTGTCAGCATCCGGTGTTGTCACCCTCTCTGCGTCAGCACTTCGATGGGTGTGCAGTGTTACTTCGTGGTGGTTTCCGCACGGCTCACTTTTATAAGGATACGGTATAAATGCTATTTCCTTTTAAAAAATACCTGAATTTAATTTCTGTTCTGCCACTTATTAAAAATTACTTAGTACAGAAGGGTTTTGCTGGGTGGGTGAATAAGGATACTGATTTCCTTTGTAATGCATTAGTGTTATATTTTGACTATACTGAAACATTAATGTAAATAAAGTCAAAGCAGAGCACCTACAGTTATTTGATAGAGCTGTTTGAGGCTGTTTCAAAGTGTAAAAGTACTCCAAAAACTACTAAATGATGTTTTATACTTCCCTTCTGTTCCGCAGTGGCAGAAGTGGGGCAAAACCGGCAAATTACTGGTAAGGAGTGTTGATGAACAAACTATATGCAAGTTTGAAACTTGGGTACTTGTGGGTTTGCCCTGTTGTGGTGGTTGGGTTTGGGGTAGGGAGCCTACGCTTCCCGAGCCGCGTGCTGGGCGCCTTCCGTACGTGGCCATCTAGTCCTTACAGCTCGTGTCCTATGAGGTGGCGGCACCCTGTCTCCCTTTCAAAGATGAAGAAACTGAGGTTCAGATTGAGCAACCTGTCCAGGTCATGCCCAGAGGAAGTGAGAAAGCGGAACTTCAGTTCCGTGGCCTCACAGTCTGTACTCTTCCCATTATAATACCAGGAGTGCACGTTGTCTTCAGTAATAGCCCCCACAACTGGGCCTCCGTGCCGCTGGTGTGCAGGAGCTTGCTAATCGGTGGCCATGGTTACGTTGAGAGGTAGTACAGTGGTGTTTAAGCATTGAAAGTGACCTCCTGTGAGTCCAGTGATGCAGAGACATCCCCTGTTCTTCCTTTTAGTATTTCTTCCCAGCGTTCCAGTTTAGTGTGTATCTTTAGTAGAATTAAACTAGGTGAGAAGGTAAGCTAGACCTTGCAGTCTTCTCTGCTAACTACACTTCCCAGCTACTTAACTTTGTCATGACGTGTGTTGGTGTACTCAGTAGAGGTGGCATAATTACATTGATTATTTGAGATGTAGCTTAGAAATGATTCAGCTGTATTACTGGTATTCGTTGGCGAACTTTGTTGTGAAAATTCTCATAGAAGCATGTGGAGAGTGTGAGGTTGAGATTGATGACAGATCTCTTCCTAAGGAGATTCTCTTCGTGAAATCAGAGTAAGGGAGGGAACAGACGTAGAATATAGCCCAGAGATGGCAGTGGTGATGTTTAAGAACTTCCCTCCCTGGCCTGCGTGGCTTGGTTGGTTGGAGTGACGTCCTGTAAACGGAAAGATTTCGGGTTCAATTCCCGGGCAGGGCTCATGGGAGGCAAGCAGTCGATTTCTCTCTCGCTCTCTCAAAAAACAATGCATTTCCCTATAGTTGTGAAAATTTTTTAAAAATATTTTTTTTATTTATTTTTAGAGAGGGAAGGACAGAGGAAGGGAGGGAGAGAAACGTCCATATGAGAGAGAAATGCCAATTGGTTGCCTCGCACAGGTACTACAGCCAGTGACCAGACCCGCAACCCAGTCACGTGCCCTGACCTTGCACTTTACAGAACGACACCAGCCAACTGAGCCACACTAGCCAGGGCTAGTTGTGAAAACTTTAATATGCACTTCCTTGCTGAATTATCTTCAGGGAAACCCATTGAAGGTTCTTAAAACTGTGAACACAATTCCCAGACTGGTTTTAAATTTTCTTGGGATGATACGTGTGTGTGGTGCGTGGACATAGCTCTGCAGTCCTATAGGTTCTCATTTGGGGTGTCACCAGCCAAACTGGGCTCCTCCTTCTGGGATACCCAGTCACGGAAAAGGATTGCTTCCCACCAAGCCACACCTGGTCTTTGGATCTGTATGGTTGTTTATCTAGGTTTAGTTCACTTAGCAAAAGTTAGAGCAATAGGTCACTAGTTTGAAGTTTTTAGTCTTACTCTCCTGTTACTGATATTTTTCAAATTGGCCTGGAATTGGGGAGTTCATGTACACATACAGTAAGTTTGAAGCACCTTGTGTGGTCCTGATTTATTTAATCTGTATTGGTATGAATATTTGCTGCCTTTTTGCCCCTTTTAGGCTTCCAGTGCCCCAAATCTGCCTTCAGAAACAGCATTCAGTTTCTCATTGTCTTGGAAACATCGGCATATTCTGCGGTACCAGTTCAGTTTTATTTGCGGCAAACGATGATTTGTTCGTCGCCCGCTGCCAGGAGACCCGCGCTCATTTGTTGAACTAAAGCAGTGCTGTGCATCGATGCCTGTCACACGCAGCAGCAGTTACCAGCCACCCCGCTTGCTAGCAACCTCATTTTCGCTCTAAATCAAGCAAATAGAAAAGAAGATTATTCTTAAAATGTTCCAAGAAGTTTAGAAAATCGGAGGATGGAGAGGTGGGAGGAAAGGAATTCTATTCTAACAATCAGTGTGTTGCTTTTGGCAGGGGTGTGCCTGGCTGATTTCCTTTGTAGAAAGAAGTGAGGCTGCGGGGTGCAGAAGTTGCAGGGACACTGCCCAGACAGAGCTCTGTAAACCCTCCATTTGGTAGGTGATTACCAAGTATTTGTCTTCTGGCTGAGCCACCGGACCAGGCGTGGCGGGGAAGCGTGGGTGAATGAGACATTTCCCTGTTCTCACGGAGTTTATAACCTGGGCACTCCACGTGCCTGCGACCCGAAGTGGTGATGGTTGCGGGGCAGGGGTGCGGTTTCAGAGCGTGGCCCTGTGTGGGAGACCCAGCCTGATGGACCCAGTCTCAGAGTGGCCGGTGCTGGCTGGCTTACCACCAGAGGGAGCTTTCCTAGAGAAGCGGGGTAATTCCCAGCCTTTCCAGACCGCTTCCACGAGTGTTTTAAAAACACTTTAATAAAAATTTAAACTTGG